>JAEIFU010000165.1:0-208026 GCA_018904235.1 Lordiphosa stackelbergi
AAAAAAAAATCAATTTTATATATTCATATATCCAAATTGTTAAATTCTACATTACAGAGGACACACAATCAAAACTTGTAAACATTTTTAGTTGAATATCCAAAACATAAGCGATTAGCTGTATGCATTGTCGTTAAAATTGTTAAAGCAGTCGAAAATAGGTAATGCCTCCATTTATTTCGATAATTTTTGTATTCAATTTAACGCCTTGCACTTATTTTGAATCTTATTCAATCACAAAAATCTTTACTAGTTACAAAAATAAATTTGGCAGGTCATAGTAGCCCTTTAATAGATAGTTTGAATGTTAACTATGCTTCCTACGACGAATAAAAAAACAATCAAACTAAGTCCATATGCATGAACTTATAATCTTCCATATTTTACTTAAAAGCGATTAACTTTTATTTTTTGGAGGGATTATTATAAATTATGAGGCGTTATTTTTACACTTGAAAAGTGTATTTTTAATTTTGCCCAGAAGTTTGCAACGCATAGAAGGAATCATCTCCGACCACATAAAGTATATATATTCTTGATCAGCATGACGAGCTGAGTCGATTAAGCTTTGTCCATCCGTCTGTCCGTCCGTCCGTCTGTCCGTCTGTCTGTTTTCTACGCGAACTAGTCCCTCAGTTTTTAGAGCTATCGAGCTGAAACTTTGCACAAGTCTTCTTTTTATTGCACGCTGCTAATATGTCGGAACCGACCGGATCGGATGACTAATTTTTTTAGCTGCCATACAAATGTTCGTTCGGAAAATGGGTTTTAGTAAAGAAAAACTGTTTTGTTTTCAATATTACTGCTATCAAACACGGTCATGGGTAATATGTAATGTTTTTAAGCTTATTTGCGAAGTTTGGTCGAAGTCGCTAACCGTTGAGACAAGCTATTTCAAGTGTATCAAAACTTCGGTACAGACGAAGTTAGCTTTGCCTTTCTCGTTTAAATTGCAAGCAACAAAGTAAATTTTAGATAATTTTTTCGTTGTGAAAATTGCACTTAACATCTAGCTTTTTTTTTTAGGGGGGTCTTCTCATTCAAAACCCTTTTTGGACCCTTTTTAAAAAATTCTTATTTGAAAACGCAAAGAATAATTGAAAACTTTTTTTATTTATTGTATTACAAAAGGTTCAAAGTAAATAAAAATTTTTTTTTTGCCTCGATACGAGGGCTGTTCAAAAAGTAATGAGACTTCAAAGTTGGTGGTGAAAAAAAAGGTGTCGTCACGGCGGCCACGATTCCGGGTCTCCGGAGCGTCTGAAATGAAAAAAAAAAACGGGGTTATAATCAGTATAGATGTAATTCTCGGTGAACCTCAAACTTAATTTTGTGATTTTTTGACAAAATGGCGGATATTAAAAAAAATTTCAATTTCGGGCTTTTTTTGTAGTTTAGTGTAAAAAAAAATAGTAAAAAATTTTTAAAATTATGGTCGAGGTGCACCAGAGAATGGTGACAATTCTGCGTCGATTCCAGTTTGTTTCATGAAAATCGGTTCAGTTGAACTGGAGATATCATGGCCGCCAGTTCGAAAAACGTGGTTTCGAGATAAACGCGTTTAAAGTTTAAAGTAATTTTTTGGAAAAAAAAATCAAAAATGTTTAAATGCAGTTTTAAAGAGCTGACAATTCTCCGTCGAATTCACTTTGTTTCATCAAAATCGGTCCGGTAGAACCGGAGAAAACTTAACTCATAGGTCAAAATACGAGGGTTTCAAAAAAACCCAAAAATTTTTTTCAAGAAAAGCAGTTCTGCTGGTTTCAAAGTTATTTTTTTGGCAAAAAAAGAAAAAAAGTGACAAATTAAAGTACGCAATTAACAAAAGGAGGTAATTCTGTGTCATTAAAGCAAAATTGGTTCAGTAGATGTGAAGAAAACTGGCCAAGTAGTCAAAAAAGGGCCTTTGAAAGAAAATCTAAATATTTCAGATATTATTTACTTACAAATATTAGTCGGCGATGCCAGCTCCATACAGGCCACCTTCCTCTTTTTCGTAGAAACTGCTTTCTGCTGCCCTCTCTGCTCTGCCGCTTCGTTCGAAAATGAGGCGAAAAAAATAGCTCATTTTGACAAAGACCTTGCTTCACAAAAAAGGCTGTATCTTCTTAAGTATTTCCAATTTCTAAAAATCCTTTTTTAGGGGCATATTCACATACCCCCCAAGTTATAAATAAATGCAAAAAAAAGTCGAAAAAAAAAGTTGCTCAATGAGAAGACCCCTTAAATGATAAATTTAAGGCAACTTTGCCTATAAAAGCCTTTATAGGATTAAGAAGTGGTGCATGAATGATAGAAAGGGCGTTTAATTACCTTCCAAACAAAAAACTATCTTTTCCGCGATTCTCGAAAACGGCACCACTAAAAAATTGTGTAATGTATTTTTTGACTCAGCGGAGGGGTTCACATTAGGAATTGCTACCAAATGTTCGGGATCGCAAAATTTTTACTGATCACATGTTTTTGATATTTAAGCTTCGAACTATTTGATCTATTCGATTTTGTCATTGAACCCTAGAAGATCTTTGAGTTGAGCATGATTGATCTAGTTGCTTTGTTCAGCAGATCTAAGCTGAATCATTTCAAACAGATCGCATAGATCATGCCTCATGTCATATAATTCAACACATCAATAATTGTGTGAGTATTGAGTAAAAGTCGACGCATACATATATCAAATCAGAAACAAAGTCAAAGGAAACTTTGGTTCAACTTATACATGGCTCTTACATAAAAATATATATTTATAAAAAAGTTTGTCATGACTGATTCACTTACTGGTGACTACCGCACAGCCAAAACCACAAGAGATTGGAAGCTGAACTTCTTAAGTATATATATATATAAATAGTCTAAGTTGTCAAAATTCTCTAAAGAGAAACTCTTATCAAATACTAAAGCGAAGTCAAAAAGTGAGAGTGTATTGGTGTGTGAAAATAAAGCACTGTGAACCAGCTTCGATCTGACTGCATCGAAAGCAAATAAGATTTAACATAGGAGCACAATTGGCTGCGTCGATAACTTTTCACTCAGATGTTAGTCCGCCGTTCTCTTTTCTTTGCCATTTTTCCCATATCGACAATAATTTTCAGTTAAGTATCTCTATGTCACAATGGCGTTAACATCACTCAAAAAAGGGAGGCGTTTCAAATTGTGCTTCTATGCTAAATCTTCTTTGTGGTATTCTAGCCAGCCACTGAAGTCCTGTTTACTCTCTTGGCCTCAGCTTCGGCATGCGTTCGGCTCATGTATGTAAAAATAGCGAAATGTCTTCGGCTACTGGGGGCATCCGGTGACAATCCCTGCTTTAGAGATATATGTATGACAAGTGTAAAGGCAGCTTTAGAGTACTTATAAAATTTTATAACCTGATTCTAATGACTTTATATTATCGAGTTCGTAGCGCAATAAATTTGTGAAATTTGGCATTGAACCTCTTTTATACCGGTTCACTATGGATCGGAACGGACCCTTTAACATAGAAAAGAAAACAACAGACATTTCAGGGGTTTGTTTTTAAGCGGGGCGTAATACCGGAACCGAAACCGGAACCGTTAACCGAAATAAACCGTTTCAAATCGCGTACCGGAACCGGAATCGAAACAAATTTTTGTTGGGAACCGAAAACCGTTTACTGGTCGTTCAGAACTTCTAGTAATAGATCTTCTGGACCTAATGGGGGCGTATGTGGTCAGGTAAAGCTGCTGATCGGTTCAACTTGGCGAACCCAGTGTGATCCTGGCTTACTACGTCCCAAGTCGACTCACACCTCCACGTGGTGACCACCGTAAGCAGTAGCAATGCACCCGCATTGCTGCTGACTAACGTGAGCGGCGACCCGCCCTTCCCTACAGGGTATAATATATAGGGTTAGTGCGTCGGGTTTGGTACCCACCACCGTAAAAATCACCACCAATGAAAACTGCAACTACAATGCCTCGGATACGGACCCCCCCTGACGACGACCCACGCAAACGTTTTAAGGACCACGATTTGAGGATATGCACCTGGAATGTACGTACCCTCAACAGAGAGGGTGATGATATCGACTTGGTGAAAGTCCTCAAAAAATACTCATCGGACGTTACTGCACTCCAAGAAATGCGATGGATTGGATATGGGAGCAAGTTAATAAAGCTACCAAAAGAGAAGAAAAAACAGAAACCACCACCCCCCTGGAAGATATACTACAGCGGGCATGTTTCCAAGCACGAGTTTGGGTGCGGCTTTGCAGTGAGTGATAGACTACTCCACTCAGTCATCAGCTTTACACCAGTTGATGAGCGGCTTGCCGCGCTTAGACTTAAGGCAAAATATTTTAATATTAGTCTTATCTGTGCACACGCGCCAACAGAAGACAAGGACACCTCGACAAAAGACGAATTCTATGAGCGCCTGGAACAACTATACGAGCGCTGCCCCGATCACGACATAAAGATCGTGCTAGGCGATTTTAACGCGAAAATCGGGAGAGAAGGAGTCTTTGGTTCGACAGTCGGACGATTTAGCCTTCATGAAACAACCTCCGGTAACGGAGAGAGGCTAATAGACTTTGCTGCAGGCCGGAACATGGTCATAAGTAGTACGAGATTTGAACACCTCGACATCCATAAGGCGACCTGGAAGTCCCCTGATCAACGAACACGAAATCAGATTGATCACGTTGTGATCGACGGAAGGCACTCATCGAGTGTACTAGACGTGCGTGCGATTCGAGGAGCCAACATAGACTCGGATCACTACCTGGTTGCAGCCAAGGTACGCACGCGGCTTAGTGTGGCAAATGCCTCACGCTCTGGCACACATCGAAAGCTAAACGTCGAGAAGCTGCAATCACAAGGGACCTCTGATGCCTACAAAGCCAAACTCGCCCAACTGCTCAGGGAAACCTCCCCATCTTCTTCCGATATATGCGAACAGTGGAATCGTATATCACACTCCATGAGTACGGCTGCCAAGGAGATACTCGGGTACTCCGAGTCCCCTCGAAGTCGGACTTGGTACGATGAGGAGTGCCGACTTGCTACTGCAGAAAAAGACGCAGCCTACAGGAGAACTCTGCAGTCGGGAGCAACGCGGGCTGTTACGGAGCGATATCAGGAGAAAAAGAAAGAGCGGAAGCGCCTCTTTAGAAGGAAAAAGAGCGAGCAGGAAAGGCGCATGCGCGAGGAAGTCGAGATGTTATTCGGCATGAGTGAGACTCGAAAATTTTACCAAAAAATTAAGCAATTAACAGAAGGTTTTAAGCCCAGAGTCGCACAATGCAAAGACGAACACGGGAATCTGGTCACCGATCCGCAAGTGGCGCTTAACAAATGGAGAAGCTACTTCTCCAACCTACTGGGAGGCGATGACGAACATGATGCCGCCTCTAGAGAAGTAGCGATGCCGCCAATCGACAACATAGAGATAGACCCGCCGACCCAACAGGAAGTCTGCTTAGCCATACAAAGGCTAAAGAACAATAAATCACCTGGCGCTGATGAGCTGCCCGCTGAATTGTTCAAGGCTGGAGGGGAAGAATTGGTAAGGTGCATGCACCAACTTCTTTGCCGTATATGGGTTGACGAAAGCATGCCCGACGATTGGAATTTAAGTGTTCTATGCCCAATCTTTAAAAAGGAGACCCTGCAGTTTGCGCCAACTACCGCGGGATCAGTCTCCTTCCCATTGCATATAAGGTTCTGTCGCGCATTATTTGTGAACGTCTTAAGCCGCTTATTAACACACTGATTGGACCTTATCAGTGTGGCTTTAGACCTGGTAAATCCACCACAGACCAGATATTCACATTACGACAAATCCTGGAGAAGACCTATGAGAGAGGCATCAACACACACCATCTATTTGTTGATTATAAATCAGCCTTCGACACGCCGATAAGGTCAAGGTTTTTGAAGCCTTGTCTACCCTTGGTATACCAGCAAAGTACGTCCGTCTTTGCATGATGACGTTGAGAAGTACACAAAGCTCCGTCAAAATAGGAAAGAACCTTTCCGAACCATTTGATACCAAGAGAGGTTTTAGGCAGGGCGATACCTTATCGTGCGACTTCTTCAATCTACTGATGGAATATATACTGCGCCAGTGCCCACATGCCAACAGAACGGGCGCCTTTATTCATAAAGATCTAATGCTACTCGCATATGCCGATGATATCGACATCATCGGCAAAAACGAACGGGCGGTAAGCAGGGCGTTTTCAGAGATTGAGAGGCAGTCAGAACTGATGGGTCTAGCGGTGAATGAGGACAAGACGAAATACCTTGTATCCGCGGACAAAAAGTCCTTGCGTCTTGGACAATTTGTTACAATGGGAGAATACAACTTTAAAGTTGTTGAGGATTTTGTTTACCTCGGAACGACGATAACCAGCGACAACAACATCAGTCTGGAAATCCGAAGAAGGATCACTCTTGCAAACCGATGCTTCTACGGGCTAAGTAGAGAGCTCAAGAGCAGAGACCTCAAGCGAAGAACAAAATTAGCCCTATACAAGTCGCTAATCATCCCAGTCCTGCAATACGGCGCAGAAGCATGGACAATGACAGCAGCGGATGAAGCGGCGATTGGCGTGTTTGAACGAAAGATTCTTCGGAGGATTTATGGACCTTTAAAAGTTGGCGATGTTTTCCGCATTCGAAATAATGACGAACTGTATGAGCTCTATGGGGACACTTGTCTGGTCAAGCGCATAAAGCAACAGCGGCTGCGCTGGTTAGGACATGTCACCAGGATGGACGAAGAAGCTCCAGTAAGGAAAGCTTATTATTCGAAGGCGGCTGACTACGGAGGAAGAGGCAGGCGGGGAGACCTCGACTGAGATGGGATGACCAGGTTCGGGCAGACCTTGCCAAGCTTGGTTTGACCAATTGGTCCCAGCTCGCACGGAGCAGAAGCGACTGGCGGACATTGTTGGCAGCGGCCGAGACCGTCGAACGGTTGTGATGCATGCATCGGGCCAATCAAGAAGAAGAAGATTTCGCCAACATTTCGGCCGGAATAGCGGCTATTTCTTCACGAATGTTGTCCTTGAGCTGTTCTGCGGTCCTTGGCTTGTTAACGTAAACCTTTGACTTCAAATATCCCCACCAGAAGAAGTCAGGCGGCGTCAAATCGGGCGAACGCGGTGGCCAGTCCAAATCACCACTTTTCGACATCAAACGGCCCGGAAACAATTTCTTCAGAAAATCGATTGTTATGCGACTTGTGTGCGGTGGAGCGCCCGTCTTGTTGAAACCAGAACTGCCTCATACGCTTTCGACGAATAATTGGCATCACAAAATTGGTCATCATGTCGCGATAACGCTCCTGGTTGATGGTAACAGCATGGCCATTTTCATTTTGGAACAAAAACGGCCCAATGACCGTTTTCCTACTAACGCCGCTCCAAACTGTGACTTTTTCGTCATGAAGATGCACTTCTTGAATCTCCTCAAGATTTTCAGTGGCGTAAATACGGCAATTTTGCTTGCCTTACGGTCCCAATTCACACCATTTTCTAATACATTTTTAATTTTTTAAAAGCTACGTTGAGTTTTCACAAACGCGGTATGTCATTAAGCGATCTGACATCTCTGTCAAAGTTATGGCGTTGCCAGATGGGTCAAATCGAATATGGACAACCCTGTATATAGTTTTACTTTAAATGTAAAACCATTAATTTTGTTGAATTTTGATTCGTTTTTATTAAACGGGAATAAAATGATTTAGATTTATCTCGAAGTTAATTTTCCGTACCGGTATACCGAAACATGGTACCAGGGGTGGTATCGAAACCGAAAACGAAATTAAATGAAAACCGAAATAGAACCTTTAACCGAAACATTCAATTCGGGACGTACCTATACCGGAACCGGAACCGAAATTCGTTTCGGGATTAAGCCCTGTTTTTAAGTTTTCTAAATTTGTTTTAAACATATTTTTCATAATTGGAGTATTCACTGTACATACAAATTAAATTGGGTAAAATTTCTTGGTAAACATTTGTTAGTTTTCCAACATATTTAGACTAAACATGATAAATTTCAAGCGAATAAATCAATGTAAATTCGAATGGAATTTGTATGATTTTTGTCATTATACAAGGCAAACGAATAGATATGTATTGTATTTTCTTGGCAGTTAATGTCATACCGTAACCGATTGTTTGGCTCAAACCTTATCTCTGTTCAATTATCACATAGTTCTTTTTGTTGTTATTAGTAGGAGGAATCCCCTTCGGCTTTCCTCCCTAAAAAAAAAGTTGCTTATGCCGGCATTTCGAGTTCGAAAAAGCTGCTGTTTCCATTTAGTTGTTTATTTCACAATGAGAAAAAAGCTGAGCTGGCAAAACTGATTGCCAGCCAGTTGCTCCGCGAACATTTGGGAGCTAAAACTCAAAGCGGAAGAGCGCTAAGTTTATTTATTTTTATTCGAGCAAAATGACTCAGATGTCAGATGAACAATTTCGCATACTAATCGAAACGATACGCGCTCTGGCCCCCATCAAAGACGAGGAGCCACAATCCAAGGGAAGTTTCAGCAATTGCCAAGTACGTTTTAGGGGCCAACGTGATCATGATGCTGTGGATGAGTTTATTACAGCTGTGGAGACCTACAAAGAGGTGGAGGGCATTAGCGATAAGGATGCTTTAAGGGGTCTGCCGCTACTGTTCAGTGACATTGCTGTGGTCTGGTGGAAAGGTGTACGCCGGGATGCTCAAACCTGGGAAAAAGCAATGCAGTTGCTGCGCGATCATTTCTCACCCACGAAACCATCATATCAGATCTATATGGAAATCTTTGAGATGAAGCAAGCAGTCTTCGAGGTGATTGATGAGTTTGTGTGCAAACAGCGGGCATTGTTATCCAAATTGCCAGAGGGCAGGCATGATGAGGAGACGGAACTGGACTTTGTCTATGGTTTAATGCAGTCCAAGTATAGAGAAAATATACCTAGGCATGAGATTAAAACATTTCGCGAACTACTGGAGCGAGGACGAAATGTGGAACGTACTAAGCACTGAAATTTTAGTAACTTAAATTTAGATTTTAAGTTTTGTAAATAAATATGGGAGCCGTGCCCTTACTCAAGGCTTTTGCTCTTACTTTATAAGACAATTTTAACATTTAAATGGGCAAGTCTTTGTTTTTGAGAATCTCATTTGTGTGCACGATATACTTTAGCCCAGGTTCAGTCCGAAGATTCGAACAAGAGAAGGGCGCGAAAGAAATAAGTCAAACGCTTCATCGGCTGTTAGTTATGTGGCATATTTTAGCTTCAAAATGGACAAAAGGGCAGCAATTTTTCCTCAGTAATTTTTCCTCTTTTTGCTCTTCTTCAATTAAATAAACTTCATCTACGAGGCAACAATTTTATAGGAAATTATAATAGGGGTATTAAACATTCTTCGGGAATTACCTGAAGTTTCAATAGGTCTCCTAGAAAACTATGAAGACTTTCCAATTTGCATCTTACCTTTTTCACATAAACCGTTCTAAAAGCATTTATCCACCCGTTTTTAATGCCATCACCTCGCTATCTAGCCAAAGATCCATATAGTCATCCTGCAGCCTTGGTCCCTACAATGCTCCAAGTTGTGTGCTGAAATATGGTGCAAATTCGTTATGCCTGGGTCTCTTAGGGCCGAATTCTCACCTAACAAATAGCTGCTATTTGACAGAAAAACTTAAGCTAAGTTCACACAGGAAAATAATTTGACAACCTTTGATGAAAATTTGAGTATAAAGTTAGGATTGCTATGGTTCCAATTGCAAATATTTTTATTAAATATGGCCAAAAGGTTGAATAATTTATAATAGCTTTATGTAGAAGAAATCATCCCTTAAAACTTTTAAATCTCTCTCTAATAGCCTATTTCTACTATATCAAATATGTACATATTTTCACATATTATCAGATGTATAATGTAATTGAGGTTTTGATGGCCTCCAGAAGGATTTAAAAGTTCAAATTTCCCTTTAATTTTGTTTTTGAGCTGCTTGAAACGTCATAGAAGGCAGACAAAAATTTTGTGAAAATTGTAAAAAATAATTTTCTCCACATGTCGTACAATTGATTCAGCAACACTATCGGACGGCACCAAATTGATGATTATTGCTGATTATGGCAGATCCTTATTGCCTTCAAACTACACAAATATGTATTGTAAAGGAAGAATATTAATGGCATATTCAACTATGCACTTGTAGATTATATAAACAGTGTGTTTACTAAAAATTTAGTTTTTGCAAAAAACGAGAAAGGTAAAAAACTTCATCTGTACCGAAGTTTTGATACTCCAAATAGCTTGTCTCAACGGTTAGAGACTTCGATCAAACTTCGCAGATCAGCTTAAAAATACAACAAATTACCCATGTCCGTGTTTGAGAGCAGTAATATTGGAAAACAAACAGTTTTTCTTAAAATTTTAAACCGGATCCTGTTCTGAAGATTTTCAGTGTGCGTAAATACGGAAGGAAGCTTCTTGGCCCCGTTGAGGCGTGTATAGATTTCTTTAATAGGATTTTTTATTTATATATTATGTGAAATTAATTTTTTAAAATTATTTTAAATTTTTTTTATTATTATATTTAAGAATTATTTTATGTATATTTTATTTTTTTTTTTTTTTTTATGTCTGTGCAAAGTTTCAGCTCGATAGCTCCAAAACTGAGGGACTAGTTCGGTGAAACAGACAGACGGACAGACGCGGACGACGGACAGACGGACGGACAAAGCTTAATCGACTCAGCTCATGCTGATAAAGAATATATATGCTTTATGTGGTCGGAGATGATTCCTTCTATGCGTTGCAAACTTCTGGGCAAAATTATAATACACTTTTCAAGTGTATAAAAATAGAGGGAAGCTAACTTCGGCTCGACTGAAGTTTATATACCCTTGGAGCATGATATATTTCTGCCAGTTTTTTATATGGCAGCTATACGATATATTCATCCGATTTTGATCAAACTCTCTAAAATTGTGCTGAGACAGATAATATTCATAACTAGAACGTACAAACACGCTACCATTGAAAACAAAAAAGTTTTTCTCACTAAAACTATTTTTTTCGACCGATCATTCCTATGGCAGCTATATGCTATAGTCATCTGATTTGGATCAGACTTGACAGAAATATGTGTTAGCATATCATATTGATCGGTAATGATTTGGGAGCTATAGCATTGAAAACAAAAAAGTTTTCATACTAAAACTTTTTTGCAGATCTATCTTTTTGTATTGCAACTATACTCTATAGTTGTCCGTTTTCGTAAATCTTGGTGAAATTATGTGAAAGCATAGAAAACTTAAAAATACGAGGTTTGGTAGCGATAGCATTGAAAACAAAAAAGTTTTTCTCACTAAAACTACTTTTTCAACCGATTGTTCCTATGGCAGCTATATGCTATAGTCATCCGATCCGGCCAGTTCCGACAAATGTGTAGCGTATTTGTACCAAAAGACTTCGTGCAAAGTTTGGTTACGATAGCTTTAAAACTGACGGAGGAGATAGCATAGAACAACAGACGGACAGACGGACAGACGGACAAGGCTATATCAACTCAGCTCGTCACGCTGATCAAGAATACAATATACGTTATGTGGTCGGAGATGCTTCCTTCTGTGCGTTACAAACATCTGGACAATTTTAATATACTCTCCAAGGGTATAAAAATATTAAGGTTCTACAAATTGAACTCATTCGCCGGATTCAAAGTCCAAAGTGCTTATCTGCAACACCATTAAGATATAATTTATCATGAAATATTCAATTCATTTGTTCAACCTGTCTACATGCACAATTCAAAGCTAAATTAAGGAGAAATTCGAAAATTTAAAGCCTTCTCCAAAGCCATCCAACCATAATATATCTGATTTTGAATTTTTGATAAATTTTCTATAAAATATGGGCATTTCCACAGTCGCGAACGCGCGACAATCGTACGCCCTTTAAAATAAGCAGAAAAATATAGAAAACCAAAGGAATTTTGATTTTGTTTCTATTTTTAATTAGAGTTTTGATAGCAGTATATTTAGTGCAAAAGGGAAGGTTCAGTCGATTTGACGATTAAAATATACTTTGAAAAAATCATGGGATTTATCACGCGACAAAAATGGAAGTCGTTTTCGACTGCATCTAAAAAAATTCATATATCTGCGAAAGTTAAATAAATATTTTGAAGCCAGTTAACTTTTAAATAAAGGGAATAATGCACCTTTTATTGTGAGTGCAATCATACGCAATTATTTACATTAGTTTTGTTTTATAAGCTTTAATATTGAAGAACGCGACATTTATCACGCGACATCTTAAATAAAGCCCCCACAGTGAAATGTTTTTATTTTGAATTTTTTTTTTTTAAAGAATCAGAAAAAGCTGTACTTACATTTTAAGATTTATTTGGATATTTATTTTCAATGTTATGTTAAGAAAAATCATTTTAAAAAAAATATTTTTCAATTTCGGTGGGACCTTTCTGTGGAAATGCCCATATACAGGTTTTGTAATATGTTAGCGCAAAGATCGTCACATCTTGAAAATCGTATGGAGAAAATTCCGGCTCTAGTGTCCATTTGCGGCGCTGCGAAATAAGGCCCCAATGAAATAAGGCCCCCAAAAAAAAATGAAATAAGGCCCCAAAAATTTATATGGAAAACAAAAACAACGATTTTTCTCAAATTTGGGGAGTTATTTCATTTTTTTGGGGCATTATTTCCTAAAAAAATTTCAAAATGAAATAAGTCCCCAAAAGAAGAAATGAAATAAGGCCCCAAAACAAATTTTTGGGGCCTTATTTCATTTTTATAAGGAAATTAGACGCCAATTTTTAATATGATTTTTTGGGATCTATTTCATTTTTCTTATTTTTCCTAAAATATGAAAAAAATTCAAGAACTTTAATAACGCTTAATTTTCTTATTTGCAGGTATTCTTAGACTAAGTATTTGACGCGCAGAATTTTTGTAAAGGTGTGCAAAAGTAACGTTTTAAAAATAGTTCAGTGATAAACTTTTGAGTATGTTGATCAGTTTAGTGATTTGCATTGTGCGAAGTAGACATAAAAATGAAAGTTTAAATTATGGAGTGCAAAAAATTGTTAGACTACGCAGGACTGGACTGTTTTACGTTAAAAGAATCGAAAATGTTGTACAACTTGAAATTAATTTATAATACAACAAAAATGTTTTCAATCTTAGCGCCGCAGGCAAAATTGAAACAAAAAAATCCTTGCGATTTTTTGTATCAAATCCATTTCGTTATTTAATTTAAAGGATTCTATTTTAGCGCCATGAACACGAAGAATTTGATACAAAAAAATCGCGCGATTTTTTGTATCAGAATTTTCACTATTTTACTAAAAATCCAAATTAAAAAGTATTTCTCATTTTCTTATCTATGTCATTTAAAATTCATGAAAGCTAGAAAAGATAGCTGGCTACTCTATCTTGACAGAAATGGCGTAGAGGTTACGATCTGAGACTAGAAATCAACAGGACCTGGGTTCAAATCTCGGTAAGGGCATGGAAAAAATGTAAATTTCTAATAATGTAATCATAGTGAAAATAGGCTATTACGCTCGGTTATTTCCCCATTTTCCCCTAAGCAATTTTGTATAATTTCTATCCACAAAAAGGAACCAAAGTCTGATATTCAAAACTACTGGGGAATCTCAAAACCACCCGTTATTTCGTATACCGAAAAGAACCGATTGAAACTCAGAACCAGAAATGAAACCGCAACCCATATTTATAATTTTTTGTTTATCAGTTCCGAATACCAATATTCTTGGTACCGGTACAGTTTCGGTTCTGAGTACAACAACTAGACTGCAAAGCGAGCTCTTAGTTTTGGGAAAATTCTCTCAGCATTTTGTCGGACCCACATAATACCACGCTAACCCAAGCTTTCTGTTCAAGTCCAACTAAATAAGGAAATCAGCTCTGACATTTTATCTGAAAGTGGAGAAGAAGGCGATTCATATTTCGTGCACTTATGGAAAATACATCTTTATACCCTTGCAAAGGGTATTATCATTTTGCCCATAAGTTTGCAACGCATAGAAATATTCGTTTTCGACCCTATAAACGAGTCGATTTGGCTTTGTCCGTCCGTATGTCTGTTTGTCTGTCCGCCAGGCTGTCCGTCTGTTTCTACGCAAGCTATTCTCTAAGTTTTAAAGCTATCGAGCTGAAACTTTGCACAGAGTCTCTTTTTTACTGCACATTGCTAATATGTCGAAACCGACCGGATCGGATGACTATTTCTTATAGCTGCCAAAGGAACTATCGGTCGAAAAGTGGGTCTTTGTGAGAATAACTTTTTTGTTTCTATTGTTAACATCTTTCACACAGATTTGCAAGTTTTGGTCCGAAGGATCTTTAAGCTACATCGTCTGTAGGACAACTAAGATATGTCGCTCTTGTTGGATCATTAAAATGAATCTGTAAAATGAAATAACAGAGTGTATAATATATCAATATGAAAATTGTACACCATATAGAACACAATATAGCAAATATTTCTCTTTTTATATTTATATTTTAGTTATGACAGTATTAAAATAACCGAATGATATAAATTTATATGAAAAGAAATGGGACAAATCAAATTGTTCAGTATCTTCACAAATCGTTTACGAAATAAACAAGATAAAAAGTCGACAAAGTTGTCAGAATTGAGGTAGCTATCAAAAGCTTTACTTGGTGTTCCACCCAAGTAAGCGTATGCTCCTACAAAAATAATAGCCAATAAAAAAATATAATTTTATTCATGAAACCATGACCAACCAATCTGGTTTCATTTAATACAAACTTGAGAATATTTTATGAAAACAAGCAACGAATGCAATTGGAAAATGATGTAAATGAAATATATCCATATTTGTTTGGGCCGAGGTTGCTTACCCACTCAGTTTGGACTTAAATTAAAAATTTCTTTAAATTTTACCGGTACTTACCGGTATACTCCACCCACGATAAATGGAACACCGCTAACGCCAAAAAACAACGTAAAATACCTTGAAGTAGTAATCGATAGTATACTATCCTGGAGACTCAATGTGGAGGAAAGGATGAAAAAGGCAACCAATGCGCTATATGCATCCCAGAAGATGCTAAGCAGCACTTGGGGCCTATCACCAAGACTAACGCACTGGCTCTTCATATCAGTTATACGACCGATACTACTACACGGTATATTGGTATGGTGGCAAGCCACAGAGAAGTCCACATATCTAAAGCTGATGGGAAAAGACCCAGCGGCAGGTACTGGTCTGCATAACGGGGGCGCTTCGGTCTACTCCAACAAAAGCACTGGAACACATTCTAGGTGTCAACCCCCTGGACATCCAAGCACGCCTCACTGCACACAGGACTGCCCAAAGTCTTTGCGCGGCAGGCACCATGGCGCTACAAAGCTATGGACACAGCACAGTGAGTAGAGAGATCAACAGTAGCACGGACTACATGATCCCAAGAACCAACTTTATAGGCGCATCAGCATTACTGGGACCAGGATACTGGCGTACAGGACTGGCCCAGGAAGCAACGCACCTTTTCATGGACGGCTCAAAGATGTCCTCAGGAGTCGGAGCCGCCGTGTACTGCAAGGAACCAGAATTGAGACTCTCCTACAAACTGCCAAACCACTGCACTATATTCCAGGCGGAAGTCTTCGCAATAAGGAAAGCAGCTGAATTGGCAGAACTACACGCACCAAACGATCAAATCAATCAAAGCAATGCAGAGTCACGCCATCAACTCCAAAAATGTTCTGGCAAGCAGAGAAGCAATAGATTCCCTCAGCACCTCCAGCAAGGTGCAAATCTACTGGATTCCCAGCCACCAGGGCATTGATGGAAACGAAATGGCGGACACTTTTGCAAAAGCCGGGGTCGCACTTAGCCAAGAAGCAACACTAAACATACCTATCTCCCTACAGACGCTATACAGCAAGATGGAAGAGATAGCGAAGAAAGAAGCAGAGGAAAAGTGGAAGAACACGACCGGCTGCAGAATCTCTGAAATCATGAGCAAGAAGAGACAAAAAACTAACGCACTATACGCTGCAGCTCCACAGAAGAGACTGCAGACTGCTTATAGGCATATTAAGTGGTCACTGCCTAGCAGCCGCTCACGCGATAAAGCTAGGCATCACGACAGTAGACACCTGCAGGAAATGTAAGGAACCCGGAGTAGCAGAAACTCTAGAACACCTCATCTGCACCTGCCAAGCAATCACGACAAGACTAAAACATCTGCACTCCCCAAGTTTCACCTCTCTGGAAGAGGCGGCCAAGAGTTCCCCCAAACAACTATTGGCATTTGCCAAAACGTCAAAGATCCTCCAGGATTTCTAAAGGAAATGATACCCTAAAAAGCACCCGACCTCTCTAAGGACCATAAGGTCTATGTGTGGCCCCCTTACAAGGGGCCAGCCGGAAATACCTACCTAACTACCGGTATACCGAAATATAAATCCTGTTACAAATACGGAACTAAATACCGAAATAAATAAGAACCAAAACAAAAGCTTTTACCGAAACTTAAGGTTCGCTACGTACCAGAACCGAAACCGGTCTGATTCTCTGGTTCGAAATGATTATCACTTGTCATTTACAGCATTTTTTCGCTCAATAATTTTGCAATTTCTCAACTTGGTTTCATGAAAAAGGGATCAATTACCACAAATCTGCTGGAAATCTCAACTGTATCTCTCATTTGGTTTGTTAACAAATGACAAACTGATGAACATAGTCTGTACGGTCTATTTGATTCAGTTACCCATGGTTTTTTTCTGCATAAGATTGAGTTGCTTGGCTTTTCTTTGATCCTACTGAATGGGATTAGGGCCTATTTGTTTGATGGTGTCAGTTTTAAATCAAAGCTTTCCACCTCCGTTCCTGTATTCTTTGGAGTTCCCCAGGGTAACCATCTACCATTGCTTTTCAATTCATTTATTAGTGATATTGCTCACGCTTTTTCCTACTCTCATGTGCTAATGTATGCAGATGATTTTAAACTATGTCTCTCGTAAAACGACCTCTGATCAAATGGACGATTGTCTATTTAAAAGCAGCACCGCATAAATGGACTAAGCACAGCAATGGCCGCAACCGTGAAGCCCTTATGGCCTTACAGTTTTCGATACCAAATGTCACCCCAGCTCCAACCTGATCTTAAAGTATGTCTCTAGTACGTCAACCTCTGCTACTGTGACAAACCTTCTTAATAAGTGATGCTTGCTTAATAATTTTCCTCTTAGTAAGGAGAAATGTAAATACATCAATTTATTATCGTTGTAAGCCTTATCTTTTGCAATATACGATTGAGGACATTTTATTTTGTGCCCAAGTTATGCTTTGATAAGCATATATAAATTTTTAAAAATAAAGATAGGGGTGTTCCTGGCTTAATCAAGAGATGGTCTAAAGAATTTGATCCTTACGTCACTAAACAGTGGATTGTGTCCCTAGTAAGGCCAATTCTTAAATACGGGTATCGGTGACTGGTCACCGCTTTACCACAAATATCAAGAACAACTCGAATCAGTTCAGAAACAATTCCTGATTTTTGCCCTTTGAGGCTAAAACTGACATCCGAACAAACTTCTTTCTTCATGCGAGCAAAGATTTCGTTCAAACGATCTCACTTCCCTTAAAAATCGTAGTTGCCATAGCATAATTTTTCTTGCATTTTCTCAAGTTCGTTGTTTAGCCAAATAAATTGTACTGTTCCAGTTCGTTTTATATAGCAAAGTCTCACTAACTATGATAATCACGAACCCTTTCGTAACCTTTTCCTTTTTTATGCTTTTCCAGTTAAGCTCTATGAGTTCTTGCTTGTTAGAAATAACTTATTGTCCTCTCACAAGTCTTCAAACCTATTTACCATACTCCTTAGATCCTAGCAAAAGCCTGTTTTATGATGGTTTAATGTCTTAAAGGAATTTTGTCCCCTCTAAACCTCTTCGTCTACAAAACTAAACCAGCTCTCGCTCTCTTTGATTTGTAAATGGCTATTGATAACAAATTACGGTCAGAAACATGGCCGTTCATTCACAAAATTGAAGAAACGGACGCCATGACAACAAAATGCACACGTACCGTGTGCCGTACCGGCTGCCATAATGATCGGTGCTCAATATGAAAATCGTTTGGCTTACAAAAAAAAAAGTAAACAATGTATGCGATACGAGGAAAAGAAAATGTCTGTGCGCGCAGGGCTTATCAAAAAAATAGATAGGAAATTCACAAGTTATTGTTTATACTGAATCACTCGATAGGATCTAAAATAAAAACCATTATTTTAAAACTAAGCACATACATACACAGTCCAGGAGGCAGCAACTACACTGAACATTACCCTAAACTGACTTAAAATCAATATATACATAAGCAGCGAGACTCAGCTTTTGATGGTTATTCCTCATCCTTAATGCAGTTCTCTACCAGATCGCGTAAGTTTGGATTCTCCATGGCGGCTGCAATGCGTTCTTTGTCATTGATTTGCTTGTTAACTGTGTTGGGGATTAACGAGGTCAGTGCTTGTGGTCAAAGTTAAGAACTACACACAAATGCCTTACTTTCTTCTTCAGTTTGATGAGCTCCCTTCTTTATGTAGATATCAAGCTTGATATTGTGCGGCAAGCCGCGTTCCACTTTCACCCGTATGCACAGACCAATTAAAGTGGCTAAGGAGCAGTGGGGCACGGTGGGATTGAATTCAATGCGCACCTGCAAATAGCAAACACAAAAATTAAAGAGAAAAACTGTGTTTACACTAGACAGACCTACCACAGACACATTCGAACGAGTGGGTGGCAGCACAAATATGCCCTCCTCGTATATAACATTCAAATCCTCTAGAGTATTGGGCTTCTCCGGATCGCGTATGCTGCGCAACAGGTCTATTAAAGCAAATGATTATATAAGTGTCTTAAGGAATTTTACAATCACACTTACCGTAGATAGTTTCCTGTAGATCAGTGGCATTCCTATAGCCAAGCTCCTGGAGTAGCGCATCCTCGCCATAGGCTATAGCTTCGTTATCCAGCGACATTTGACTGGTTTTGCGTGCGATCTGTTCAACTGTTCGGTGGCTACTGATGCCACCGTTGCACGACGTCGGCGGCAGCGGTACTGGTACTGTGCCGCTGTCCGATTCCGAGAGTTTGCGTTTGATGTAAGACAACATATTAAACGCTCTGTGTTTGTTGTTGTTTTGGCACCTTTGATTTGAGCACTCTTATCGCCCACAAATTTGTTTTATCTTTTGTGAGCGGCCTTTGTGTGTGCGTAGTTATATGTGTGTATGTGGTGGAGTATGTATGTGTGCAAAAAATGAATTTTTTATGCTTTTCAGCTTAATGATTTGTGTGGAATTATTGTTTAAACTTAAACTCTTGCTAAATGACGGGCCAACCAGCAGCTGTGTTTTGTTTTGCATGGCAGACCAGGGCTGCACAAACTTAATGCAGGTCTATCGGAACAATCGTTATCGATGCATGTAGTTTTAAAAAAAAAATTTTAATTAACCGTAACTATATATAATAATATACCAACCCAAAACTGATTTTAAATATTTTGTGAGATCTAAACCGGGGCTGCTGCAAACCGGCTCGGAGTCGAATCGCTCCGGCATCTTTGGGAAGCCCGAACCGAACCGAGTATGGGAGCAGACAAAATTTTTCCATCCAAAAAATCGAAACGGATGCAGTTCAAAAAATGTTTCTATTTAATTTTGTCTAGTTGCGATATACGTTTAAATATAAGTACATATTTAGAAAGTGCTTATAAAAACGTTTTAACATTTTAAATTCAATCCCAAATCCTACTTTGGGTAAGCCTTGGGATCGAAGAAACCAAATATAGCTTGCAAAAAGGAACAAATGAATAAAAGCATCAATGAGAATCATTGTATAAAATGTGCCATGTTCATCTTCCGATAAAGATGAAATGAAATCTTTCTCAAAAGAGCAAAAAAAAATCCAAGTCACAAATATTAAGTCCGTCAAAAGGTAAATCGGTTTGCTGCTTTTGATTTATCAACTCCATAGCTGACTTAGCGGACGCTGTGCCCTCTTTTTCACACACTTAGACTCAGCGAAATTCAATTAAAGGCACATGGATATTTTATGTTTTATGAATAATTAGATGAGAAATAAATCAAATTTTTATTAAATAATAAAGTGAATAACGATATTAGTTCAACAAATGTCTTAATACTAGAAATCAACAGGTGTTAGATTAACAAACAAATTATTTTCAAAAAATACATTTTTTACAGCGAAATTAAATTAAACGCATGTATTTAAATTATATGGCAAAAAAACAATATACATATTATTGTCGAAGAAAATGATGATTAATAGTGAGTCCAGCTTCCAGATTTTAAAATCACTTCAAAAATTCGTTTTGGCATTGAGTCTATGACCTTTTGAAACTCTGAAGTAGGAATTTTGGCCTATTCATTGACTACAGCAATTCTGAGCTCTTCCACCGACTCGAATTTGCGATGACCAGCATATAGACGTCGTGCCAAGTTACCCCACATGTTCTCTATAGGATTTAGATCTGGGGAACGCGCTGGCCGCTTCATACCATCGATCTGCTTCTCCTGAAACCAATTAACGCTGAGTCGTGATACATGTATGCCAGCGTTATCCTGCTGAAAAATGGTGTCTGAAGTAGGTTGCTGATCCAAAAAGTTTATTAATACTTCATCCAACATGGTTATATACTTTTCCGAGTTCATACGCCCATTCACTTTACATATGGGGGTCCTTCCATAGTAACTAAAACCAGCCCATATCATTAACGAACCTCCTCCAAAGTTCCGCTTAGTAGAAAAGGATTCGGGCTTCTTCAAATCGTGCCAGTAATAATTAAAACCATCTGGACCGTCAAGGTCGTCTGAAAATATTACCTTTTTCCATTGATCGGTCCATGACATGTGTTTTTCCGCAAACTCCAATCTTGCAACTTTTTGCGATTCCTTTAAAGCTGGTTTAGACTTCATTTTCTTCCAAATTAGCCGATTACTTCCAGATAAAATTTGTTGTACACGACGCTTAGTAACGGTCAGCTCTTATTTGCGATGCAGTTAGCGGATTTTACACGAGAAGAAATCTTTTGATTATTATTATTTAATCGATTTGTATTTTATTTCTGCTTTAAATTGATTACATCATCCACTGCAGATGGAGATCTTTTCAATTTAATGGCAATTTGCCTATTAGACATGCCAGTATCCTTATAAGCAAGGATTTTGGCTCTTTCTTCAGATGATAATGTTTTTCCCTTTCCCATATCAATATTGAGGGAAATTTTCAATAGGATATAATTTGTATCTGTTTAAATTAAACACGTATACATAATCAAACTATCAAATTAAGAAAATTTTGCACCTTCTTCTTACTTGAGGACTTGAAACACACTGCCTTTAATAGAATTTCGCTTCAAAACGTTCACAAACTCTGAATATTGGGCAAGCTTTAGCCTAAACTAACTGTAAATGCTCTCTTTAAGCTAAAAATAGAAATAGAGAGCCCAATGTAAAAGGGAGAATAGGATTGGAAGATGCCTTCTGGTTCCAATACATTATAAGGTGACTAAACGGACCTGCCTTTAATTGAATTTCGCTGAGCGTATATGTACTTCTCTGTTAAATTTGTCTATGTCGAATCACAGGCATTTTTTTTCAAAAAAAAAACTAAAAGTTGAAAAAATTTTTTAATTTGTTTGGACTATAATCCATTATATAATAATTAATAAAATTATAATAATAATTAATATTAATAATTATAATTATTAATTTAAATTTTTTGTGTTTGATTATGTACGTGAGTTCAATCTTTTAAGCATATCTTCTAAATTTTTAGGCGCAGAATTTCTTGCATTTTGGGCAAAATTGAATTTTTGAATTTTGGCCAAAAAATGAGATTTCTGGCCAAATACACAGAAAGAGTGAGGTCACAAAATCGCATTATTTTTTTTGAGAAAGCGAAAATGGGTGCCTGGCTGAAAATAATATTTTAGATTTTTGAAACTATTTTCCGAAATATATTGATTGCCAAAATAGAACCGGAACCGAATCAGTCCCTGACTCTGACTGCAACTGCAGCAAAGTTGGCAACTCTATTCCTGCGCGTTATCAGTGCAACAAAGCTTTCGGCTCGTGCGTGTTGTGATTTTAAACAAACACAACAAAAAAAGTGTGCTAAAAAAATAAATAATTTTATTTTTTTATTTTAATTCAGCGAATTTGCCCATTGTACTTAAGTACAATTGAATTGGCCAAGTAGGCTTCGATTTCGAAATTTCTGTAGCTATTGGCAAACGGCTGGAGTGGAAATCATTTCGTTTTAGTTAGTCGTACGAATTGTTTCTTATTTGTGAAAGCTCGTCGAACGGAAGCAAATCTCGCTTTACCCTTTTGAAAAATAAAGGAAAGAGTTCGTAAAAAGCGAAGGAGCCCATCGAATCGAACGCGTGACGAGAAGAAAGGTAAGTGAAAAGCGAAGTGAAGCCACAGAGTGTAAAGAACAAAATGGCTGCCGCTGCTGGAAAAGTACCGTTAAGCTGGAATTGGTCTGCCAGAAGCCATTATTTGCGTATTTAAGCTCGTTCCAAGCGGTTGAGTGCAGAAGTGCTTCTTTTTTCTCCAGATCACCCACACACATATAGCAAAAATGGTTGCCGAAAACATGAAAGCAAGTGTTGTCATCGCCCCAGCGGATCAGTCCACCTCAAATGTGGTTGTCAAGGAGGAGGAACTGCCAGCTGGCAACTTCATACTGGTTGGCGTCGATATAGATACCACTGGACGTCGTCTAATTGATGAGGTACGAGTGAACAGAGAGAGAGAGTGTCAAGCCGCTGTGTAAAACGTACCTAACCTCACTTTTCAGATTGTCCAGCTGGCCGCCTACACGCCCAACGATCATTTCGAGCAATACATTATGCCATATATGAATCTTAATCCGGCCGCCCGCCAGCGCCATCAAGTGCGCGTCATTTCGATTGGCTTTTATCGTATGCTGAAGTCGATGCAGACCTACAAGGTAGAGACACCCCCGCCCTTCCCTCCCTCACACAAAACCCTCAAATCTCTTTATTTCAGATCATCAAATCCAAATCTGAAATCGCCGCTCTAAAGGATTTCCTAAACTGGCTGGAACAGTTGAAGGCCAAACATGCCAATTCAGATGGCATTGTTCTGCTCTACCATGAGGAGCGCAAATTTATACCCTACATGATTTTGGAATCGCTGAAGAAATATGGTCTGTTGGATCGGTTCACCAAATCGGTCAAGTCCTTCGCTAACAGCTTAAATCTGGCCAAAGCCTCCATGGGCGATACCAATGCCAAACAGTATAGTCTGCGCAAGCTTTCCAAGATTCTCTCAAAGACCAAGGATGAGAATTCCAGCAGCAGCGAGAATGTGGCCACCGACAGCAGCGGTGAGAAGCGTGCTGGGAGTACCAAGAATAATGTTGTCCAATTCGACCGCGATCAATTCGATGGCAACGCAAGTGTCCGGGCCAAGTTGGCCTTTCAGGTGGCCCTGCAGTTGAGCAACTCGGACCGCAAGTCCGAGCCCGAATCTTCGGAGGCTTTGGAAAATCTGTATAATGTGCTCAAGCCTTACGCCAAGCCCGTTGCCTTGGATATTCAGGAGCTGGACACCCAGAACGAGAATTTGGAGCGTCAGAATTCGTTTCGTCCGGTGTTCTTGAACTATTTCAAGACCACCCTGTATCATCGTGTGCGTGCAGTTAAGTTCCGTATTGTTTTGGCCGAACATGGATTTGATTTGCCCAGCCTGAATGCCGTTTGGACGGACAAGGGCATCGAGGGCTTGGATCAGGCCCTGCAGAGCATTGAAAATTTAAAGCCCGAGGATAAGACTGAGCTGCTTCAACTGCTGGACAGTTTCTATGATCCGAATAAGTCCACTATTAAACCGGTGGTCAAATCCAACGGCAATCGCCGTCGCAATCGACGCAGCCAGGGAGGCACTGAGCCCAAAAGCGGGGAAGTTACCAGTTCACGCTCGGTCAGCGCAGAGATTGGTGCGGGTGGAGATAAATCGCAGAGTTTGTCTTCAGTGCCCGATTCCACCGCCAAATCGCCATCGCCCAAAAAAACGCCAAGAGGAGGTCGTCCCCAGCGCAAGCGCAATTCTCGTCACAGCCTCAATGGTACAGTGACCTCCACTACTACCACTACCAGCACCACCACCACTTCCAGTGCCAATAAGGTCAAGTCTGAATCCTCCTTGCTGAAGGCTGGGCTTAACAATACTGCTCCCGCAGCCGTATTGCTGCCCTCGGCCACGCCTACACCCATGCCCATTGCGGCCTCCAACTGAAGCTGCAGGCTAAAATAAGTAAGAAAAGATGCTTACAAAGCAAAAGTTTGTAGCAGCCTAATTATTTTATGCAACTGTAGTTACTTAGCTTAGAGCTTTTTGAAGTGTTGAATTTTGCAAATAGTTGCTAAAGCGCCAAGCTTGTATTATTTTTTATTGAATTTTTATAAAAAAACGAAATGAAACTTTAACCAGTTAAGTATTTTTTATATATGTGTATCGATATTTGTAATAGATTTGCTTGCCCCCATGATTCAACTTATACGGTATGGCGGGCTACCAAGCATTGCAAGCTGAGAGCTTTTTCGCAGAGGCGGCCAAATGCGCTTGTGTTGGTGAACAAGAGAGCTCTCTTCGGACAACACGCGTTTTACTTGCAATGCACTGCTCACCGCTTCACACAACCATAACTTCGGCTCGCGTTTGCTTAAAAACGCGACTGACTTCGGCTCATCTGAGCTGTAGGTGGCCGCCTCTGCATTAAAGGCTTGCAAGTTGAGTTGTAAGATGTAACAGAGAGCGAAATGAGTTTGCCATACCTTCTTCGTTGTATCATGGTTGCCCCTTCACATCTCTGAAGTAGTATCATGAAGTTTGCTTCCTAGTGGAAATAAATCTTAAGCTTAGTACGTTGAAATGCGTACACTCGTGGACAGTAAAATAGGTGTGAACAATTTGAAACTGAAAATGGTAAAATTCAAAGAGGCATATGGGCATTTCCACAGAAAGGTCCACCGAGATTGAAAAAAATTGTTTTTAAAAAATGATTTTTCTTAACATAACATTGAAAACAAAATTCAAATTAAATACTAAAATGTATGTACAGCGTTTCTGATTCTTTACTATAAGAAAATTGGCCTGAATACCGAAGATATGTCAATTTTTCTGTTCTCTTTTTTTGAGATGCCGCGTGCTAAATGTCGCGTTCTTCATAATATTAAAGCTTATTAAAACAAAACTAATGTGAATAATTGAATATGATTGCACTTAATAAAAAGCTTCATTATTTCCCTTTATTTAAAAGTTAACTGCTTCAAAATTTTTATTCAACTTTCGCAGAATTATGAATTTTTTTTAGATGTAGTCGAAAACGACTTCCATTTTTGTCGCGTGTTAAATCTCATAATTTTTTTAAAGTATATTTTAATCGTCAAATCGACTGAACCTACCTTTTGCACTAAATTTACTGTTCCAAAACTCTACCAAAAAATAGAAACAAAATCAAAAATTCTTTTTGTCTTCTATATTTCTCTGCACTTTAAAGGCGTACGAATGTCGCGTTCGCGACTGTGGAAATGCCCATATTTAAATTGTCCAGATGTTTGTAACGCATAGAAATATAAGCATTCTTGATCAGCACAATGAGCTGATTTGATATAGCCGTATCCCTTCTGTCTGCACTCTATGCCATCTCCTCCTATCGTGATCAATCATTGCACGAAGTCTTAGTAAAAATATACTGCACATTTGTCGGAACCGACCGGATCGGATTACAATATTATATAGCTGCTATAGGAACGATCGGTCGAAAGTCTAGTATTAACGAGAAAAAATTTGTCTTAAATGCAAACGCCTCCAAACCTCGTTTTCTATGCTTTTTCATAATTCAACCAAGCTTAATGAAAATCGGACAACTATATAGTACAACTGCTATTGAAAATATAGCTCCGAAAAAAAGTCTCAGTAAGAAAAACCTTTTAGTTTTCAATGCTATCGCTTCCAAACTTGATATTAATTAATATTATATGCTACCACACAATTATGTCAGTGGCCGTGTGTGGATGCCTATAGCATATACACTGCCATGCACTTGAATAGGGACAAGCATTTTTAAACGAACTGAAACAAACAAATTAAATGAATAGACAAATATTTACCATTCAGTACTTCATTCTTAATTGAATTAATAAATACCTTTTTCATATTACGTAGTATATTTAAACAATTTTTTTCAACGAGCTCTTCAAAAATTGCATATTTTTATCAAGCACTTAAATAGGGACAAATGTGATTTCATCATACTGAGTACAACTCCGCGCAATGAAGTTTATATTTTGTCAACATATAAACGTTTTAAGTAGACTGTTCAGCTTCGAAAATGCATTCCAAATTACAATCAAATGCAAGCGTCGATACTGTACGAAAAAACCCACCACTTAATACCCAACATAGAGATTTTCATCAAATATTTGCTCGAAATTATATGTTTCGTGTCCCATAATATCAGATGGCACGCCACACCATAACACCTTTCTCACGGCAATGGTGACGGAACAGAAAGTGTTCTTATCAAATATCATGGAGAGGGTGTATTGAAATTGTTCGGATGTTTGTAACGCATAGAAAGAAGCATCTCCGACCACTTCTTCTAGTTCCGATCCCGTGTGGGACATAGGGCATCAACCACTCCTCTCTTCCAACGAACTCTGTTGTTGGCCGTAGCTTTCAGTGCTCTCCAGGTCTTCCCGATGCTTTCCGCTTCTCTACCAACAGTCCTCCTCCAAGTTTCTTTGGGTTCCACTCCATTGCCTTCCTGGCGATATTGCTCTCACTTTTACGCAATGTATGCCCTATCCAGCTACATTTCATTCTGCGTATTATGGTGTCGACACTCTCCATATTTGCGCGTTTTAGTAGCTCGGAGTTCCGTATTCTGTCAGGCCAGAAAATACAAAATATCCGACGCAGGCATCGGTTCACGTATGTTTGAATTTTGGACACTATGGAAGTTTTAATTTTCCAAGTGGAGGAACCGTATAGGAGCGCAACGGCATTACGTTAGACTTGAAAAGCCTTCTTTTGAGCCAGTGTGGATATGATGAGCATCGCCAAACGGCCGACAGCATCCCAAAAGCACCCTTAGCTTTCTGAAGGCGCGACTCCACATCGAGCGAGCTCCGTACCTCCATCCACAGCGACTACGCTGCCCAGGTAGTTGAATTGCTAGACTTGTTCAATGGGCTGATCATCCAAAACCAGCGATTGGGATTGTCCGGAACGAAGGCTAAGCGATTTAGTTTTGGAGGTGTTGATTTTTAGACCTGCCGATTTAGATAAGGTGCCAAGTTCGGCTAACGCACTTGCCAGGTCGCTTAGCCTATTTGCCAGGAGGCATATATCGTCTGCATAGTTCAGATGCCGCAATGTGGTTGTCATTGTCCACCTGATGCCGCTATTGTTGAATGCTGGTCGAATAGTGGAGAACACATCTGCAACCACCATTATAAACAGGATGGGAGACAGAGCACAACCCTGTCGAACGCCGCTGAGGACTGGGAAAGGCTGCGAGAGCTTTCCGCCATGAAGCACTCTGCACTGGGCGCTGTCGTATGTCGCTCTGATGAGGGATATAAGTTTTTCCGGTATCCCCCTCCTTCGCAACCCTTGCCAGATGCACTCCCTGCTTACGCTGTCGAAGGCCTTCGCGAAGTCTACGAAAGCCATGTGAAGGTCCGCTCTGTATGTATATTCTTGATCAGCTTCAACTGCCCAGTCGATATAGCCACGTTTTCAGAGTTCACCCCAAAGATTTTCTATAAGGTTTATGTCGAAACCATTCCCTCAAATTGAGAAGAGTGTTTTTAGCCATTGTCCTGCTGAACATTGCATATTTTCCTCAGCATATGGCAGCATTACAGTTTCTGTTATATGTTTGAAAACAAATCGATCCATTTTGGTATCTAATCGATTTATAGGGTCATGCTTGTCTGTTTTCGTTGTCAAAGTTTACGTTAAATAGAATCGGACGGACTTTGCGCATTTTTGACAGCTTTGCACTTACTAATCGCAGTCGGACGGTTCTTGATGACGCACTGTTCCCAAATTTCACTTGCATTGATTTGAAAGGGTCACGTTTGTCCAAAAACACAATACGATTATCAATAGCTGGTCAAGTTTTTAATAGTTCTGTTTTTTTTTTTGCTAAAGAGCGTTTGTAACAAAGTTCTGATACTTTTTCATTCTCCTCTTAGCACTGAAGTGATCCCATCTAATGTGAATTAAAAGCTATCCTTAAATCTTTATTACAGGTACACCTATTCAATATCTTACATTTTGCAAGTAAAACTAATAGAAAATTTTGGTTTTATTAATTTTGTGCGACACGCACGCACCTATTTGACTGTCCAAAGCAATTTAAAGCAGGGTCCGACAAAACACACATGCTCATTTTGGCGTTGCGTGTGTGTGTTTAGCCGCGCTCATTTAGCACTTCATTGCTTGTATACTGTCGGTGTGTCGACATCGCTGTCGCAGAAGAGAGGGACGCCGGACCTGATTAAAAGTGTAAACAAAAAAATCTGACGAAACATTAGCCGGTACGCGAGCCACATTTGGTTTACTACATTGAATTTCGGACGTGGCATTTAATTTTATTTTGAAAAGTTGCTATTTTACTGTCCATAAGTGTATATAGCAAAGTCTACTGACAATAGGCCGAGAGCTTTTTTAGCCTGTACTTTATAGGTTCCCTCCCCTTTTCTACAGCTGCTTGTAATGCTTTCAAATACTTGTTAAACTGTATTTACTGTATCTGCCTTACTGACACCCATCCTCCATTTACCTTCCACTTTAGCCACTTCAAAAATCAAAAACTCTTTGGTTTAGCCACTTCAAAAATCAAAAACTCAGTGGTGATGTATAAAAGCAACGAAAAACACAAACTGAACATTGAAGAGACACTAAAATATAAAAAGGGAGATGATGAGGAGAGGTACCAAGGATAATGCGAACTTTTTTCCTTTTTAAAGAACTAACACAGATTAGAAACAAGCCCCAAAATTCAAGTGTGAAGCATACAAATCTCCAGTGTACACCAGTAACAAGTTAGTGAAGTGATATATTAATGATGATGATGATGATGTGAATGTGATTTGGAAATCTGATGTTGTACACTGCCTCTACTTCTACACACGCAAAAACTAATAGCAATAATGGATATTGGAGAAGCATCAAGTCAACTACATATGTAACATTCGTAAAAGTATATTGGAATGTGAAGGACACATCATAGTTTTAAGTGACACAAGAAAATGTATATATATATATATATCGTGGCGTTTAGCCATAGTTTTCCAATCTAAGGAAAAAACTCTGCTTGACAGGGTCATTGGAAAAATATGTATCAAGTCAAACGCCTCGATTAAAATTTTGCATTGGGCAGGCCTACAACAACACACACTAAAACGACGCCTAGGCCGGGACCCAATGTTCAAAATGTTCACACAGACACACGCACACCAACAGAACATCTACAGAGAAGAGAAACTAAAAGCTGGAATCAAATGTTCATATTTCAAATAATTACTTCAAGCTGTATTTCATAAATGTATTTCATAAATGTTTCATGTTTGCGCTATGTTTAAATCCAAATAAAACGACTCAAGTGTAAACGCAAGTGTTTGCTCTTAGCTGGTCACTCTAATTGATATCGATAGTGGCCAGGGTTGCCGCACTGCAACAGTTTTATATGTAGTTAGTCAGGTGCTCTACAAAAACAAGCTGTAAATTCCAAAATATAAACAGTCAGTGCCATGGAAGTCGATCCCGAGGAACTGCAAGAGCCGCACCACCACCGTTATATTTTCGACGATGGCCTTGACTTTGGCTATTTCAATATGGCACACGGCATGCTGATGGATATAGGCGAGGAGCTGCAGGACAAGTTTCCGGGCGAACGACGCCTTAGCTCTTCCCAATTGAATACCATCTACTTGGCCGCCAGAAGTAGTCAGATCTTGAGATTTGTGGAGGCCCTGAATACGGTGGACAGCAAATCGGTGCAAACACATTTGGTTAATACAGTGAGTACCCGTACGAGGTGATGGCTCGATTTACTACTGCGTCATTAATGAACATCATATATGTATACGAGTATGTATACACGCTGGTTTATATGTAAAGTGGAATTCAGCTGCCGCATAGAGCGCAATTCTTACGCCTTGACTACCCCTTTGTTTATCGCCTCATCTAAATGTGGGGGAGATAGAAAGAGATAGAGAGAGGGAGACGGATGGTAGCGTGCCTGGCCAAATGCTCTGGCCTCCTGGTACAGCAAAGACTCTAGAAAGTGCAACATAATCAGATTATACGGAAATTAGAGAAATTTTAAGGTCTGGAACCAGTCAAGCAGTGCAGCCATGATCAAATATTTAGTGATCTTAGAATTAAACTGTAAATCTTAAGGGGAAAACTCGAACTAAGATCCCTTATACTAGATTTCTCAGGGGAGTTGGACTATTATATTACATAAGGACAATAGTTTAGTCTGATACATCAATTTGATAATGATTATTTTTGACTATCATGTAAAATGACAAATATTTAAGTCCTGGAGCGATTGATTGGGTGTAGATTATTAAAACTATATTTTTTACTCTTTCAGATCTTTTCTGATGTTATAAAAATGCTTTTTTACACGGCTTAACATTCAACACTAAACAGTACTGGGTCTTCCAGTATTCTATCTTTTCAAATATTCGTGCAATTTCCTTTCATGACAGACTTAAGCCCCAAATATAATTAGTAACACCTGGGTTTTGCTTTGAAGCTCATGTGCTTTTAGAAAGTTTTTCTATTTATGTAAAATACTGTGACGAAAGGAATATTTTTTATTAATCTAAACTCAGATGAGAATTTTGGAAATTTTGGGATTTTTTATCCCCTAATTTGCAAATTTCTCAATAGTTTGCACTGTTCAATCTACGACTGACCGCTTCGTAAATATTCAAATGAATATTTGGCAAATTTCGCGGTTTTTGGTCTACACCTTCTTTAGATACGTCGTCAATTGTCATTTACCCAATCTTCAATCTTCTTAGGTCTTATGAAAACTTTGCAAATCTGGCGGTTATTTGACCTTTGGATTAACACCTTTTATTTACGAACTATTGCATTGTCATCTTATGATCAAGCGCTTTAACAAATACTTTTAAAATAATTGTGCTAATTTCGCGGTTTTTTTGACTTTTAATTACATAGCCTATGTTCAAGTCCAGATTATCAACTAAGCGCCTATTTCTCTTCTTCCAAATACCTGCTATGTGTCAGATAAGCTCACAATTTACTCTGCTATTTGTAAGTTTGTGACATATAGCTCTATGTAGAAGAAGAGAAATCGGCCCTAAATCTGTTATCTGTTTGCCAAGTTTTATCCGAAACCTTTCAGACATTTCCAGGATTTCTAAAGGAAATGGTACCCCAAAAAAGCACCCGGCCTCGCTAAAGCCCCCTACATGGGGCCAGCCGGAAATACCTACCTTCCTTTCAGCCATTTGTGCCTAAAAGCGCTTTCATAAATACTCATATAATAATAAGGCGAATTTCGCGGTTTTTCGACCATTTTAATAACAGTTATATAGCCTATGTTCAAGTCCATTTCGTTTTGTTTTTTTTTTAAAACTTTGACCATTGATTTCTTGAATTGAAATGCTAGAGAATTTTGAAAAGCAGCTTAAATAACCTCCTTCGAACGGTATCAATTTCATTCCCTGGCCAGCAGGAATCCCATATTTGTTGAACTGTGTAATTCAACTGGGTATTTTATGCGTTCGAATGGTATCGGTATAGTCTTCTGCTAGGATTCGAGGGAAAGATTACGCTTTTGGTTTAATTCGTGGATAGGTTTTTGTTCGATCCCTGGTTAGCATCAAAATATGGATGATTCAGATCTTATTAGCAAGGCTGCAAATCCTTAAAACTCTATAGAAGGTTTTACTAAGGTTTGTTTCGCGGACTGGTTCCTAATATTGTCAAACCCAAGTTTTTATTGAAAATCTTGTAATGTTCGGACCTTTTTGACATTCTCTTACGGGATCTTAACTTGTAATGTTCCTCCTTTATAGTAAATTTTTATGAAAATAAGTTCATCTCGGACTTAAAAATATTTTTTTCTGGTCCCGCAAAACCTGCGCCCATAATTTTTTTAATAAAATAAATTTTTTTATATAAGTGGTTTGAGCTGTTTTTATGCTCTGTACCAAAGGTTACAGATATGAAAAGCAAACGTATTCTTGAACAGCATCAACAGCCGATTCTATATAGCCATGTCCTTTTGTCTGTCCGTATGAACAAACGGATCTCAGAAATAGTAAGACATAGAGGTTTGATATGTATGGAACATATACCTCTTATACCTGCGGACAGATCAATACAGACCCTCTTCTGTCCCCGCAATTTCAAATAAACGTCATATCTTCCACATTTTGATAATAGATTTTTTGTAACGCTTAGAGATATTCAGTACTTAGCATTATTTATTGATAAAGATCGGTATAATAGTTATGAGTAAACACCGATTTTAGGTGAAAACATATATTTTAATGGGTGGTCCAAAAAAATTTCTGATTGCATACAAATTTGTTTCATGAAAAATAGATTATTTTAAATCCTTAATCGTTTTGCATATTTGACATATTTATATATCTTCGACCTAAGAGCATATTTGAGAATATGCTAACCTATTTTAACCTATTTCGACCTATTTTAGAATATGTCATATGCTTTTACATATTTAGAGAGTAAATATATGCTTCCAAGTAGGCGACCGCACATCTTAACATGCCTTTTAATCAGGGTTCAAAACGAAACTAACTAACGCAGCAAGTACCTTACAAAGGAAAGTACTGTAAATGCTTCGAAGCGTTCCGACCGAATGAAAAGACATTTTCAATTTTTATTGTTCACCACGCAGGCGAGCAAAATCCGTTGTCCGTCAGGGACACTAAGTGTGAAATAATTTGGGTAGGTTTTTTACACTCTGAAAGGAACGATAGAGCTTAGAGAATGGAAAAGGAAGGACGAAAAAGCGAACTTTTTCAAACCAATTTACCGTGATTTACGAATAATTAAATTACAATCAATGAGGATTAATACAGTATTGAACCAAACTTAAATGCCAATTAAAATCTTTCAGATCTATTGCATTAGCGCACTTTTTAGCTAAGGACCTCCATGGTAGTTAAATTAATAATGTTAAGAAATTGCTTTTAAATTCCACAATACTGATATTGATTTGATCTTGCACCGCGAATACCATACCAAGGAAGAGAATAGACCAGAGCGCACAGAATGTTTTAATATTTTACTATGACGGAGATGAAACCAATTTGCAAAAAAATACCAAAGCGGAACCAAATTAGTAAGGATGCACAGATATCATCAGGTCCACTATTTTCGCTTGCAACTAAGTACAGAAGTCAGGCAGATGCAATGAAAAATCGAAATTTCATAATATTTTTATGATAAGACTCGCGGATCTGACTCAAACTTTTCGCTCCAGGACTGAACACATTCACAAACTACTTTTGCGCGACGAAACGACGAATACGAGAAACTGGAATTACAGTAAGATACGCCATTTACCGTAATTGCGCTTTGAATAGTACGCTACGAACCATTTACAGCGCTTGCCTGTGTATAGTAACTTCTTGTGTTCAGTATTTTTTTATCGCTTTAATCATAAGTACGGAATTTGGAGTGGTATTTTAGTAGAGCATATTTTGACCTATTTTGACCTATTTTACCATTTGCTTTTTACCTTAAAAACATTTTTGATATGTTCATCTTAAAATTACAAATATTTTTATTAGCTATATAAATATTGTAGACCAACCACCAAAATAACCTAAATCGTGTCTTAGAGCGGTTTAGGCGCAACGCGCACGCTTCTTTACTGCTACTGCGAGTATTTTACAGTCTGGCTTGACCGACTTTTCACTTGTTTGACAGGGTCGATTCGTTGTCGGGTCATAAAAATATTTGGTTCGGTTTAGGGTCTTGTTTAAGAGGCTGAAAAGTGCTTATAAATATTCTGCTGCATGTTGAGCGCGCCGCAGCATGCATTCACACTAATCCCGCGCTTAAAAACAGATGCCAGCTACTACTACTTTATTATAACAACCAAACAAAACAACTACGATATGGTTACACCAGTGAAAGCTGTTGGAATGTTGCGACTTTTAGTATTTTTTAAGCTCTATGTGAGACTTTGATCGATAAAAAAATAAGGGTTGATTTATTTCTTCATAAACTTACAATTTTCTCTTATTTGTATTCATAAAAATAGACTTATGTAGCGGAGATATTCGCTTCGCAGAATAAATTTTTACTTACAATCTTTTAGTGCTCTTGGACTTACATTTGACCGGTTTCCTAATATTTTAAATCTCAGTTATTTACCCTGTTTTTGCTTAGTTTATGTATTTTTTGACAGAAATCGTTCCAAAATCGTTTAAGACTGACTTCAAATACAAAATCCTTCAAAATTCGCTTTAGAGAGCATTCACTGTAGCGTTCTAGGTGTTTATCATTTGCCTGTTTATTATAGTCTGGCAAAAAGAAAAGCCACTAAATCACTGACCGTCTATCCCCGCCGTCCCTCTTAGACGCAGCAGTAATAGTTGATAATTGGCGAAATTAATAAACAAATATTGCGATTTTGTCTCTATAAACTCTATTTAAAACTGGCGGCGTCATTGTCGCATTGAATTAGTTGTTCTTTTTTAACCAATTACTCATACGAATGGTGGACGGGTGGCGGTCAGCTGCTGGACATGAACTTGGCGCATAGCCAATTTCCTGAAATGTGCGCATTTTCCACACCTTTCTAGCCCAAACGGACTTTCAATTGCATAGATAATGCCAGCAGTGGGTATTCTGGAATGCGCTCCTCTCCGCTCTTCGGGGGAACAGCTGCGGGTTGGTAAACAAACCCCCAAAAATGAATGCAAGGACTTGGTCTCTGCCGAAACAGCTGTTCCAGCCCAAGCGCAGGCTCTGTCTGGCTCTTGCTCTCTCCCTTCGATCAACCCCCAGTCCTTAGAAGGGAATGTAAACTTAGGGTTGGTAGGTTGTTTGGAATGTTCGTTAGTCTGACGAAGTTTTATTGAATTTTTGTGTGTTTTGCCAGGACTTTGTCAGTTAAATTTCATAGTCCACCGTGATGCACGCGGAATTGTATCGGTAATAGAAGCTAGTTGTCCTTGTTGTGGGAGTTGTAGTAATTCACTGTATGTTGAACACTATTTTGCAGCACACGCAAGCGGTGGTATGAATCCGCCTGGCCAGGAGCCAGCTTTTGGCGTGGAGCTAACGACAATTTGCCCGTGACAAACTATATAACCTATCCGGCGGTGAGTGGTCTTCCGGCAGCACCAGCAGCAGCAGCAGCAGCTTTTTGACCCAATTGCTATTTTCGCTCTGCCTGCCTGCTGTCTGGATGCTAAAGAATTCTTTGTAAAATTTAATTCGTATTTACATTTGCCGTGCCAAAATGGCGAACAAAGAACCAAAGTCCCCGCTGGGCGGTTGGCTTGACCAAGTGACAAGATTGTTATTTTTGCTGTGTCATTCGCATTTGTGGACGCACTATTTTTGGCCTACCTTGACTGTGAAACGGCTGTGCACGCACCTCAAAAAAGAAATCTAAACTTGTGTATTTACCAGGGTAAAAAACATGATTTCATTCTTGTTTAAGGTTATTATGAGGAAATTTGATTGACTGCAAAACTCCGTTTCATTTTTCCTAAGAGTCCATGATTCGCCTTCAGCGATTGATTTTATTGGTTTAAATTTATCAGTTGGTGGGTCTCACCTCCTTTGCCACTAAGCTATTCACCTTCCTTTTTTTTAGTTGCCAACAGGCTCTGGGAGGCGCAACACGAGGTGCTAGTTTGGACACTCAGCTGAGTACTGTGGTGCTTGATGAAGCTATTTATTCCTATAAAAACCAAATCTGGCCTTAACTCTGTGAAATAAATGCAAGGATATTGGCGAATTAAGATAAATCTGTTGCCAGCAAACCGTAAATTGTTAGCACAATGAATGTTAGGGCTATTGTGAATTAATTCTACTGACCCCAAGACCCTCATTCTGGACTCCCCTTCCTACTTTTAAGGTAGCTTTCAGTACTTTCTAAGATGAGAGTGACACATTTAATTTTCAATAATTTTTACCACTCCAAACTTCTTCGGTCTGTTAGGCGCCCGATGGCCATGACGATATTTCATGAATCCGTATAGTGTCTTTTGAAAGTTTATTCTTAAGCTGAATTTTTGACACATTTCCTGAATATTGTTTCTTCCATCGGCCAGAAATTAATCAACCCATTCCACTCCGTTCACTGTTGTAGGCCTTAAACAAACAGATGCCTTAATTATAAAATCATTTGTGATATAATCCCTTGTTATATGAGAAAACAACGCAAACTTTAAAAGTAACTCAAAATAGAGACATAGGTGACCGCCAATTGAACTCTTTACATATTCGAGGAATATTTTTGGGGTATAAAGGAATGCATGATGTAGTACACCAAGTGGATATTGTGAACTTGCAAAAGCTAGTCCACTATTTCCAAACACAACTGACACTATTTTCCGGCTTTTAGACCAAATTTGGGTTTTTCCTTTAAATTTGAAACACTTCTCACCTTTCAAAAAGTACCCCAAAAAGGATTCTATCTCGCCTATAAAATTGGATTGGATTATATGCTGGAAGCTAGGTCCGGTATATGTAGATGAACTTGATTCTACCAAAGATTTATAGATATTATAGATGACGCATGTGAAACAAAAAACGATTGTTTTTGGGAGCTGACATTGGATCAAAATTTTTGCCTCTCGCTGCCTTGACGAGGATACAAATATTGAAACATAAGCTATACGTTTTCAAAATTACTTACGGCTAGAGCAAAAATTTATATGTATAGAGACAAATGTGGCGCAAAAAACTTTATGACATTGGACATACACAAAAATTTACAATTTCTACACGTTTTGAGCGGGATTTGCATGCCGCATGTAGAAATGAGAAAAACTTAACGCGGCTTGCAGAAAAGCTAAATACCACGTGTTGAAATGGTAAAATTTTTGTCATATTTTATCTGTGTATGCATTATCTCAGAAGAGGACCCCACCCACCAAGTTTGGTTTTGAAAATTAACATATTAAAAAGAATGTATATATTTTTTTTACTTACCCTGGAGGGATTTGGCCCTTGGACTGAGTCACGATAAGAATGATGTTTTAGAAGGCTCCGCTAAGGTGCGCGTATAAGGCATCGACAGAGACGTTTGATATGATCAAGCAGGCTTACCCAAATGTTGCTTTAGCAAGAAGTGGTGTGTTTCGGTGGCACCAGGCCTTTTTGGAGGACCGGGAAAAGGTCGCCGATAAAAACCGTGCTGGAAAACCTTCGACTTCGACAAACACCGACAATGTGACTCGTGTGCGCAAAGTTTTGAACTCAGACCGTCGACTAAGTATTCGTTTAATTGCCCAGATGTTAAATTTACCAAAATCTGTGGTTCATGACATTGTGACGGAGCATTTGAACATGCAAAAGGTGTGCGCGAAGATGGTCCTAAAAGTGAACTTGAAAAGTGACTTCTTGTGAACAGCTACCTGACCGGACTTATTTTTTTTCCTCGCCTGAAAAGGCTGATGAAAGGCAAGCATTTTGAGACAACAGAGGGGATCCAAGCAGCATGCACCGCGGCTCTCAACTCTATTTACTGCCTTCCGTGATGCCTTCAAAGCTTTTAAATCGCGGTGGCAGCGCTGCATCGACGCAGAAGGAGCCTATTTTGAAAGTTTTTAAAGAATTGTAACGATTGGCTCAATAAATTTTTTTAAATCGACTCTGTCTTATTACTTTCCGGACAAACCCTGTAAGTCGTTACTTGTATTGAATCTGCCTAAAGGCACAAACCAATATTTGCTTGCTTGTAATTCAAGTTCGAATTCATTGCTCTCCTAATTTATATACGGGCAACTGAAATATGCACACGGTTTGTGTAGATTTCATACATTTGGCATTCAGCATTTGGAAATCTTAACGTTAATTTAGAAAGTACTATTGTACTATCTATTGCGTCGTGGATTTGGGTAAATAACCGGCCGGGTTGCGCGGTTAAGAAGGGCTATGAGGCTACCCACTGCTGATTTAAAGCTTAATTTTTCGTTTAAAATTTCCACACGCGTATGTAGGATTTCAATATCCAAACGTAAATGTAAAAATATTACTGTGGTAATCAAATTGCTGCATGAAAAGTGTTGAATTTATTTGGAAATAAGCTAATTTTCTAATGTCGTGTAGACTTTGGCTTTGTCCACGCAGCATTTAACTTTTCTACATGCGGCGTTTACATTTTTAATTTCAACAAGTGGCATGTAGCTTTTCTGCACGCCACGTGCAGCTTCCTGTATTCTACATTTAGCTTGTGAAATTTATCAGGCCGAAATATGTTTTATTTAGGATTGATGATTATGCACGCGATCATTGGTTGAACTATGAAGTTAATAGTCGATTAACACAGTCGGTTTTTGAAAGCGAGAACATTCATCCGATTACGTATGATTTGATCGAAAACGGGAACCGGCCTGTATGCCTCGAAAGTATTAACTGAACTTCAAATCTCAATTATGTAGATATCTTTTTAGACATCTTCTTAAATTTATGAATGTTTTGCGCTAAGAAAATCCTTCAATCTCACTACCCTAAACTGTTCCAAAAAGATCGATTCTTCGTAAAATTCTACACATCAATTCCGCTTCCAGTTCTGGTTCTGAGCACTAATACAGTCGAACTTCTCTACAACGAAGCACTCTACAAAATGAACTCGTTTCCTAAACACTGCAATTTCGTATTACGAATTTTTTTCTCTATATTACGAATTTTCATTATAACAATTTTTTTTTGTTCCCATGAGATTTGCTGTATGGATGTTTGATTGTATCATGGACATTTTCCAAGTTGTTCAGGAGTGTCGGTCTCCCCTCTTAAAAAAGGTTTTACAACCAAGTTTGAACTCGTTAAACCCATATATATCATGACTGCAGAAGGAGAAGTGTCCCCAATAGAAAGAACCTAAGTCTGTTTTTAGTTGGTTGCAAGATTTCTATAATATAATACAAAAAACGCAGTATGGGATTTTTCCACAAAAAAAGAAAGAACAAACAAGAAACTAGCCGATGAATCAGTCTGAAATCGATAATAGATCAAGGTTATAAAGGTTCTTATATGTATATATTCATCCTCGTTATGCACCTATCTCTCAAAGATGTTTAAGAATGGAATAAAAATCTCTCTATTTTGCCTCCTTATTTACCCACATACTGCAACATAGAGCAGTCTTACCAATACCAGGTCCGTTAATCTCCTTCTGGTTTTCCTCCTCTAATCTCTAACCATCATCTTGTACATTTCTATTTACTAGAATTTTGATCAGCCAGATGGACAATCGTTGACGCCCCTAACCATGGCTGCCATGTCGGGCAATGTGACATTTGTGAAGACTTTACTTTCTCACTATGATGTGGATTTGGAGCGGGAATGTAATGTCATATTTGATGGTTTGGTGGTCTATGGAGCCACCGCTCTGTGGGTGGCCGCTGGCATGGGTCACCTGCAGATTGTAAAAATGCTAGTTCAGGCCGGAGCTGCCATTAATCACAATACCAAAGCGCAGTCTTCGCCTTTGAGAGCTGCCTGCTATGAAGGTACTTATCTGTGGAAATTCGTAATTTTTCATAACTAATTCCACATTCTCCTCTTATGCAGGCCGCTTGGATATAGTGGAATTTCTGATTGAACATGGAGCCGATGTGAACGCCACCAATTTGTTCAACAACAACACTCTTATGATAGCCGCCTACAAGGGTCATCATCTGGTGGTCAATACCCTGCTGCAGAACGGTTCGCGGCCCAATGAGCAGGCCTTGTGCGGCGCCACCGCCTTGCATTATGCTGCCGAAAGCGGTCATTTGGATGTGGTACTGGCCCTGCTGGATCATGGCGCCATCTTAAGGAAAAATGAATTGGGCATAACACCCGCTCTACAGTCAGCCGAACGTTTGCATGAGGATGTGCTAGAGGCGTTCATTCAACGGCCGGGTCTGATGAGCCTGGAAGAGCAGATCACAGCACTTGAGTTAATGGGCGCCACCTATGCCAATGACAAGACCAAGTACGATGTGAATCGAGCCTATACCTATCTGCTGAGAGCCATGCAAATGCGCTACAGCGATCCCCGCCAGATCATACGCAAAAGGGTTGAGCCGCCGGTGCCCGCCTATGACAGCTGGTTTGAGACTGAGAATCTGCCCGAGTTGAATGCCATCAAGCTGAATCATCACTCCATACACATGGAATCGCTGGCCATACGTGAGCGTATACTGGGACGAAATAATCCTGAACTGCCGCAGGCCATAGTCTATCGCGGAGCTGTGATGGCTGATCAGGGCCGTTTTGAGCAATGCCAAGTGCTGTGGAACTATGCCATCGATTTGCGCATGCGCAACAGTGTAAGTGAAGTGGAGTGTTGGGAGAACCAATTTGAATGCAAATTACCGTAAATTCCTATTCCTCAGGTCTCTGTGGATCGTGATTTGCTTCGCTTTGCCCAACTTTTTGCACAGATACTGCGCGTTGAGAATCATCGCCTTACCCTGGATCATGTATTACCCGTTTTGGCCAAGTGCCAGCAAGAGATTCAGCATAATAAATTCAAAATGCGAGGTGGCAAACCCAATACCTGCGCCAGGCTGCTGCAGGATCAGAATAATCAGAACTGCATCACCGCGTTGTATCTGATCAAAATTGTCACTCAACTGGCACGTCGTAAAAAGGATCAGGATATCAATGAGGAGCACATCCAGCAGTTGTTTCTAGTGGTGCGTAAATTCATACAGAATGATACGCGCCTGAATGATGGACAGACACTGTTGCATCTGGCGGTGAATGGAGTGACGCCCGTGGATGAATTCTACACGAATGAGATGTGCAGGTATGACAGGAAGGTAGTGAACCGATGGATGCTTAACTCATTATTTTTTTTTCTTATTCAATGACAGATTTCCTTGCTATGCCACTGCTCTGGTCCTGGTACATTGTGGAGCGTCTGTGGTGGCGGTGGATGTGTCGCGCAATACTCCTCTGCATATATTGGTGACCAAAGTGAATTCCTCACAAGATCGTCAGGGTGAAATGGCGCGCATACTGCAATTGTTTGTGGAGGCGGGTGCCCATTTAGATGCAGTGAACGAAGATGGACAGACAGCGGCCACCGCCTGCAAACAAGGTAGGTGCTTGACTGGTTATCCCCACGGATGTCGTATTAATCTCTCTTTCATTATAGCCACTCTAGCCAATCTTCTGCATGGCCATCAGAATGCCCACACCAGTCTCAAATGTCTGGCTGCCCGCAGTATTGCCGAGCACAAGCTCAATTTCAAGGGTCTGATACCCACCCAACTGGAGGCTTTCATACAAATGCACAGCGTGCTCAAAGTGCTTTCCTAAGCTAAGCCAAAATCACACACTCACATTTCTATGTATATTTATTTCGAATCTAGCGCCTTAATCTAGCCAAAATATGCACCACACATGAATGATTTTAGTTCTCAAGTCGACGGGAGGTTTAATAAGAGAACTAATTTTATTATTTATTTTTTTACACAATTTCTATTTATTTACATACTTGGGACTGACTGTTTGTTTGTAATCCGTAATCATAATTTAATTTAATCCTTTGTACATTTTTCTATATGTAAAAAACTACATACTTTTTGTGATGTAATCAATCTTGTAATTCATGTTACTTGTCGTCGTGCAACAGAGAGATTTGAATCAATCGAATTGATTCCGTAAAAGGGGAGAATAAACGCCAACAACCAAACAGATTTCTATTCAAGCAAATCACAGCTGAATTCAATTCGAATTATGTACAATTTTAGATATGGGCATCGCTTATCTTGAGGATTTGCTGACGCACCTGGGGATATACCTGAGGCTGACGCATTACCTCTTCGTACGATGGTGGCGGAGCTGAAAATTCAGAAAAAAAGAAATGGTAAGATGTAAGTTGAAATCAATCTGTGAATTAATCGGGCATTAAATTGTCAAACTTTAAATAAATTTAAGTTGAACCCTACGCTCTTTTCAAAAAAGGTAAACCGAACCGAAAACTGCGAACCAAACCACTGGTACCGTTCCATATAAAGCTTCACACAATTGTACTCGATTATGTGACAGAAAAGATTTTTTGAAAAGAACATGTTATCCCGCACATCTGCTGCAATTGCCCTACAACAACTTAAAGCCCCGTACGCAGAACGACAGCCAATTCCTTTCGTCACAGTATTTCATATAATTGGAAACACCTTGGCTTTGCTTTGATGCTCATGTGCTGTTACGAAAGGAATTTTCTGTCGTTCTGCGTACGAGGCTTTAAAAAAGAATCTATTATACTCCGCATTCATTCCTTGAAAGTTGTTAATTGATTTGTAAGTCTCCCATTTCGATTGTATTTTCATTCTTAGTATAGCCTACTGATACCTACTTTTTCGGAGCAATCTAACAAATTCTTTTTCTTTTTATCCACTTGAAAAGGGTAAGGATTATGAAGTTTTGCCAAAAGTTTGTAACCATGGAGAAGGAATCATTTCCGACCCTTTAAAGTATAGATATTCTTGATCAAGCTGAGTCGATTTAGCTATTTCCGTCTGTCCGTCTGTACCGTCGACTATCTCAGACTATAAAATGTTCGTCGAATGGGTTTTAGTAGAAAACTGGTTTGTCTCACTATTTCGCTCTCAAACACGTCTTGGGTAATATGTTGTTTTTAAGCTGATTTGGAAGTTTGGTCGAAGTCGCTCAGCATAAGTTTTCAAATCTTCAGATATAAATTGTTAACTTGTCCTTCGGTTAAAGAGGGATGGTTGGTAAGACGGATATTACATTGGTCGCTGGGCTGGGCTAGGTCTTTCCTTTTTAGCCGGGTGTGGCTACTGACTTGGATAAGTGCTCTAGCTTATTGATTGCTTTGTTGTGTGTTTAGTTTGTCGGCAAGCAATTTGGTCCCTTACGGATGATATATTGAGGTCCTTCTGGATGTTTTCGTTCCGGATATATCTAGGTGCGCCGGTTATTGTTCTTAAGATTTTGTTTTGCATTCTTTGGATGATTTCGATGCTGGATGAACATGCGTTTCCCCATAGTTCTACGCCATAAAGCCAGACTGGTTTTATGGAACTGTTATACAACAACACCTTTAGCTCTTAGCTGAGTGGAGAGCGGGAGTTAATTAGCCAGTGTAGTTGACTAGCTTTAAGTTTCGTGTGAGTCTTCTTGGCGTTGATGTGCCTCCTCCAAGTCAGCCTTCTGTCTAGATGCATTCCAAGGTAAGTAACATTTTTGTCATGCGGAATTGGAATATTGTTGAGCTTCAATGCTGGGCAGTCCTTAGTATTAAGGGTGAAGGTAATGTGCTTGCATTTGTTTTCGTTGACTTTAATTCGCCAGTTTGCCAGCCTGACTTCTACTTGTTCAAGATGATTTTGTAATGTCTGCGTTGCTCGCACAGGGCAGCGGAAGCTACACAGTATAGCAGTGTTATCTGCGAAGGTAGAGCTGGATGCGAAATTGCTTGTACCTGCCTTGATCTCAATTTCTTCTGGGGTGTAATCGTTAGATCGTACAGAAAACATTCGATTTGTTAGACAAGACCCAAGCAACGTGTGAGTGTTTTGGGGTAATAGAGTATTTATTTTATATTTAAGTCCATCTAGCCAAACTCTGTCGAATGCTTGGGCAACATCAAGGAATACTGCACTACAGTACTGTTTGCATTTAAAGGCGGATCGAATTTCTGTTGTGATTCGCTGCACTTGCTCTATTGTACCGTGTTTTTCTCTAAAACCAAACCTAACATATCGTTTCCGTCAATGACCTGGCATACGATCCAATAGTTTCAGGAGCTTTTCAAATATTTTCTTGGACTTTCAAAAATGGGTGAGAAGTCAGTATATTTGAACATTTTAAGAGTTAACCACTGAACTGAACTTAAAACCCGGTCTAGTTGGCTTCAAAAAATAATGTAATGAAACAAACAGTAAGTTTAAGTACTATATGAACCTCTGAACCGAAACGGGCATAAGTAAACGCCACCTTCACCTTCATCTGGCTACCATAGGGGGGTTTCGAACAAAATTTTAGTATAGTAGTATTTCGCCCAAAACCCTCCCCCCCTGGCTACGCCACTGCCTTCAGTTATTGTTTACCAAATTCAGTTTCAGAGATTTCTAGTTTAAAGACGCACCAAGCCATGGCCGATCATTAGAGGCTGATGACAAACAACTTAAGGATTAGAGATTGGCGCAAAGCTTAACGTATCTGTTACAACAGCCGAAAATCAACCAAAAAATAACTTGGATGCCTCGATATTTGTGTGCCGCAAGATTAGAAGGAAGTTCACCTTCCTAATAATATCAATATCTGCGTTTCATTGCTCAAACGTAACGAAAGCCAGGAGTTTTTGAAACGAATCACAAAGGGCACTGGAAAATGGATTGCTTAAAATGACATTCAGAGAAAGCAATCATGGAGGAAGAAAGATCAAATCAATTTCCGGTATTCACAAAAGAAAGGTAATGCTGTCTATTTGGTGGAATCGAAAAGCTAACCCCTCTGTGAGCTGCTACCAAGAAATAAAACTATCAAATCGCATGAATACTGTTGTCAACTATCCCTCTTAGATTAAAAAGAATCAAAATATCAGGACTATTTACAACAACTATGATCAATAACCAATTTTGTCTGGATACTGCGTACCAGTCTATAAAAGTATGTACAGAGAATTCTTATATCAACCCTATAAACATACATTCAGAGTCGATATAGCCAATTCCGTCTGTCTGTTCGAAGTTCCGTATGAGTATCCTGCAGGGAGATCAAGTTTATTTTAAATTTTTGCCACGCTCCCTCCTGCCCATTGGAAAAAATCACATCTCTCACAGTTTTGTAGATAGATGGTTCTTACCTTCTAGAAATAGTTAGTAATTAGCATTATTTATCGATTTGCCGAAGGATGAACGATTCTCAAGTTATGGGCAAAGAAAGACCAGTTTTTCGTCTTCAAATGGAAGAACATTCAATACGTATGAAGCTGTAAAAACCACTTGAATCACTTTCTTAATATGAGATGTCCCAACCAGCCACGGCAACGGCTTTATGAAGGGCTTTCCAAATAAAAGTGGGCACCCCATAAGAAGCGTTTAGGCAGTTTTGAATCATGTCAGTCCCAAATCACTGGGTTATTTTTGACAAGATTAAAGGAGCCCTTCTTATAAAATCAAAGGCGAACAAAGATGGCTCTTTTGTGACGTCAAAATCACTCACTGAAATTGAAAGACTCCTTTAGGCATACTTATGTCATATGTATTAGGAGAGCACTTTTCTCCGGAGAATATGCTTCTTTGGGGCTTTGTTCTGAACTTAACAGTGGAGCTTCCGTTTTAGGTAAATTGTGTTCTTTCAAAGGAAAATCTTTTTGAAGCTTAGCTCGCAGAATCCTTCTCAAAACCAGTTCAAAATTTCGGTTTACCCCTGTCATAGCCATTTTGCCGATTGCTGTGCCTAAGTGTAGGTCTTGTGCACCTCTGGCTGTTGTGCACGTTTCCTGTTTATCCAGGGCGGAGCTCAAGTCGAATGGCCTTATAACAGCTTCTACATGGATTACAAATGAGAGTCTGTGTAACAGTATGCAAAAGAATCACAACATGAACATGCCTTGTTTTATGGAACTGTAACTGTTATGCGGGGTACCCATACCCGACACTAATTTGGAATAAATGCTCGAAATGGAACACTGTCATATACTTTGTAGCGAGAACTAGACGTAGCAGCGACATATGAGACCTAGCCTTCGCCGAAAACCAAACCAAAACCAAACCCAGGACCAAATTTACATGTTTTTCAAATCACTTAGAAAAGCCTATACTTTATAAATTTTTCCTTCCCTTCATTTTCTTCTGTTAAAGGCCTTAGTTCTTTTTTTGCTTACCATTGATCACATAATCCTCGTCATGTGTATAGGCAGGATTGACGGCATCTGTGGGATAGGTACGCTCTATGGTACGCTCCTCTAGGGTAGAGCGTTGTGAACGATGTGAATAGCGTTGCAAATTGTCTGTCTGACGATGATAGCTATCCAAATAATGATCCTCACGCTCGACATCCTCACTCTGCAGCTGTATGACATGTACAGAGGGACGACGCTCTGACAAGGGAGAACAATGCCAATCAGCAATCATCATCACCAATCTACCCACAACAGCTTACCCGTCTCGGCAATGGCATCTGTGTAGTTTTCGCCAAAGCGAAATGGCGCTGCCAGGGATTTTTTGCATTTGAGAAATAATACAATCAGTATCCAGCCCAGTATAAGAACCAGATAGACAAAGCCCAGCATGCTCATGATGTTGTTGGACAGTCAATGTCTACATTAAAAATCAATAAATGCTGCCGACGGCGTGGACATTGTGGTCGCTTGACCAGACACAAATCAACTAACTAGCTAACACACTCAGTTGGCCAACCAGCATATCCGTCGCCATATCAGCCACTGACCACAACAGAGCCTAATAGTAGAGAGTGGGCGGGGCTCCCACTGTTTGCCAACTTTGATTCTCTGGATTAGCCTTAAAAATGCACACATAAAGTCGATAACAAGTAACTCTTACTTTTACTTCTTTCAACTGGCAGGGGTCCTCCCGGGGGGCGGGATTATGAGCTCATTTGCCTTTTTTCGCATTCGTTGTGGCGTCACTGCCATCAGGTTAATAGTTCACTTAACATTATATGGTCTCTCCAAAACCCAAAAATAGTCCCAAACAACTGACCTTACAAATGTTGCAATTGACTTTTATTTTTCTTTCATTTATTTTGTTGTTGTTGTTGTGGTGCTTTGAAATTGGTTAATAAATTATTTAAGCCTTATACTCGTACCTAGTAGAAGAGGTCATGACTTTGGGGGCGGGAGGGATTCTTAAGGCTAAAAGTTAACTCGATGGAGGCGTTAAGTTTACAAAGTTGATGTTAAAACTAAAAGAAGGGGGGCGAAAGTACATATATGCAATAGTTTGGTTTAGGGTTCAAGGATACGAGGAAGATGAACAAGACTGCCAAAATAATTTAAGAATGATCGGTTTCCGTATGGCATGTCGCCTAACTTCAAATGTTCGGACGCCGATTGAGCATGGGACGGTATTTTAATAATTGTACTTTTCTGATTCTTTTTCACAATTGACACGACTTGATAAACCATAAGCAGAGAAATAAACCGAATCGAATTTCGATTCCGGTTCTGAGTTTTAATCAGTTCTTTTCGGTATACCTGATCATAAGATATTATGTAGTTCTTCCAACGACAGTTAGAGGGAAATTGTTTGTAATCTAACTGCTCTCATTCAATAAGTTCTCCAATCCTGCGACATTTCTCTAGGTCAGATTTAAACTATCAACGTCGATAATGAAGCGAATATGGATCGAGCAGGAGAACTTTTGAATGACAACTGCAGAGCAAAACAGGCATGCAACTATGAAGAATGTTGATTGAAGGCTGCTCATGTACATTAAAGAATTACTTGATTTGGACTATGACCAAGTTACCTACATAGATTTTCTGGAGGACAAAATATATGAAATCTTTTGCTTATAGAAAAACTTAAAAAAAACTATTGCTCGACTGTGTGACCACAAAATGTGCGTACGTTTACTAACAATTAAGGATTCATGTATTCAGAGTTCTTTAAAGAAGCTCCACCTTAAATCTATTGAATTGAAAACTGCAGGATTCACAATTACTACCAAGTGATTTTAGTTCCGCTGGCTTTTAATTTCGAGCAATTGTTCTGAAATCATTTGTTTATTACTAGAAACGTTCGATTAACGATCTTTTATTATAAATTCCTAGCTAGACCCGAGTTTTTTAACATTGTTAGCTTCTGCTGAAGCCCCACAAAGAAACTCTCATCAAAAGTTTTCACAATTCACCTTTAAATAAATTGGAAATTGCAAGAACAGAATATTAAAGCCATAGAAAGCAATGAATCTGTAAATGATGTTATAGATTCCTTCGACAATTGTCCAAGAGAACATACATCGACAAATGTTTTAAAATTTTTGAAAGGTCAAAAAATCGAGGATTTAAAACAATTGCCTTTTCTATACTTGCTGTTCCAGCAACTCAGGTCTGGTCTAAGAGGTAGTGAAGCTATTAAATTTGATAACTAAAATAATATTATTGAAATATAGAATATTATTTAAACAAATAATAATTTTTAAACCGAAACAATTATTTAATGTTCAAGCGAACCGAGGTTCGAACCAAAACCATGGGTTCAGGCGAGACCAATATAATCTCTACGCCCATACAATGGTTTTGCAATATGCAGGTGGTTTTTTTTGATGGCGCCGAAAATCGCGCTCTCTCCGCTCACACAAAGTTGAGAGCGTAAAAATCTAAAAATAGAATGCACTTACTTGTGTGAGTAATGCTTGAGAATACGTGTGCACAACGTCTCGGCTGTCGCTGTATGCGTAAAAGCGCTCTCTCTCTCTGGCTTCTGGACAAAATTTCAAGAGAGCGAAAAGCTAGATTCAAAAGCCAGGGGGAAAAAATAGTGTGCAAAAAAATCGTATGGCGTTACTCATCTTCATATTCTAATGTCTTTGGTTCAGGAGTTCCAAGAACCGGTCCGCGAACCGAACCTTAAGTTTAAATAACAACGGGTTCGAACTCCCCGACCCAACCTTTCGAAATTTAAGAGGTTTGCAGTCTTGATCAAGAATAAAACTTTGTAAAATCGATTCATATTTCGCTTAGACTGTGGAAATAAAAGTTTGGCTTACGATATTTTACAAAGACTACTGATGAAAGAACCGGGAGTTTCTTGAAACAGCTGTATAGTCGACTAGCGGCCTTTGTGTTAATAAGAGTTTTGTGTTTGATTCTCATAAAGGTCGTCAAAGCGGTCACAATGGGTATTGAAAGCGCTAAGGTCGTTTCTGGGCAAACATTTAAAGGGTTTTGTGCAAAGTTCGTTTTTTTTACGAACATTAACATTAACATTTAGGGAATGTTTGTTAAGAATCTGCTGAAGAAGCTACCAACTTTGATTATTTAAAAATTTTACCGGTACGCAACGGTAAATCGTTATTAAAATCAAAGTACCAAGACGGAACCTTTAAACCGAAGCTTTAAAGCGGCCGCTTTAATGAAATTGTTTGTCCAAATACTTTAAAAACTAAAGATTAGCCATCTTGAAACACCTGTGCTGGTAGACCGTATCGAAACGGTTACAATCATATTCGGCACTTATCTTTAGTTTTTTGGCAGTCTTGTCCTATATATAGAGCATAGTACGTTTAGTTTTGATTAGTTTATGGCACAATTGGGTGTTAGTGTTAGGCCAAGTATTTGGATTAGTGCAACTAGGACTGTACCTAACTTCTATTCTATGTATAACTTAGCAACTTAAAAAAATTAAGGTACAGTTTTCCATCTGTACTATCACAGTAAGCATTGAGTTGAATGCAGCCCTCACAGGCTGGTGGTGGCCTGCAGCTTGAGATAGCGTGTTCCATTCTCTGCATCGGCTAAGCGTGCTATATGATCGGAGGCAGCATAGCAGGTGGTAGCTGTGGGTGTGCTTGGTCTACTGTTGTTGTTGTTATTGTTGTTGTGACTGCTGGTGCTGCTTAGGCTGCCATTGGCATTGGTCACAGCTCCACCAGCTGCACTCTGGCGTATGCGTGTGGCTCCCCAAATGAGGACCACCACCGAGGTAACTAGTATACCCAAACCCAGGCCAGGTAGAAAGCTCTTGTTGAGCGAATCTATGACATTGTAGCTATGCAACAAGCTGGACTGCTGCTGTATGGTGTTGAATTGGCGCTGATTTAAGGCATAATCCTCTCGAGGCTCAAGTTTGGGTTCAGTTTTCAATTCGTTGGTTGAGTAATAAGGACGTCGTTGATACTGACGCGGCAGGGGTACGGAGCCAGGGCTGCTGAGTTGAAGCTGGGTAATGTTCGAGCAGCCTATGTTAAGATCCGCCTTTGGATTTTGCTCCTGCACCATGACCAGACAGAAACGGTAGCTGTAAGAAAAGTTGCATTAAAGGATTAGGTTTCGTAGGTCAATTCCAAGTCACCACTCACCTCTCGCCTATGTCCAGGGAAGAGCTGTCCGGAACTATCACACTGACGGTATTCTGACCATTGACCACCTTGCTCTCGCAGTGAATCTGTAATGATTAAGTTTTATAACGCTGCAGACCTAACTCTTAACTCGTTCTTAAGCCCACATACCGGAGAGTTGTCTATAAGTATCTCATTTATGTTCTCCTCTTTATAAACAAAAATAGCATCGCACATATAATCTTTCTTGCTGAGATTTAGCAGCCAGGTCAAGATCAGGCCATAGTCCGCCGAATAGTGCAGTTCATGCAGTATTATCTAAGGGAGAAAAAGAACCAAATGCTTACTTCAAGCTCGAATCGGGTTTCCTGAATTTAGCTTACCTCCTCGGACAAATCCCTCACATGCGAGGTCTGATTGGGCTTGGCCAGCGTCTCCAGATGCTGCATGATATTTGCATTATCCTTTTCCACATTGTCCATGTCACAGCTGAGCGTCTCCAGCGGTACTTGCAGCAGTGGTGCACCCTCCAGACGTGGCGGCGTCACACATGAAGCGGTTAGACTGGAGTGCAGTTTGGATACCTGCAGCCACTCGGCAAAGGAGCGTATACTGCAGTCACATGACAACGGATTTTCTTGCATCTGGAGACTTTGCAATTCACGGGCTCCATCCATGGCATTGCGAGCCACAATGGAAATGTCATTACCGGCCAGACGCAGTTCCCTTAATGAAGGTAGCGGTGCTATCAAATCCGCTGTTAGAGCACGCAGAAAGTTGTGTGTCAAATCCAAAATGGTCAGCCTGGTCAGATGCTGCAACGAGGAACTGGATATGGCCACTATGCCATTGTAGCTCAAGTCCAGACTGTCCAAGGCACCCAAACCATAGAAGGCATGATCCTGCAGCACATCGATTTGGTTGTGACGCAACGAAAGACTCACCAAACGGGTGAAATTGGCCAAGGCCTTGTTCTGTATGCTCTTGATCATGTTCCGGTTCAAATTGAGGCTCTCCAGATTCCTTAAGCCCGGCAAAGTCTGCTCACTGAGTGGACCGTTAAGGTTATTGGCTGTCAGGTCCAGCTGCCTCAGGCTCAGGCATTGACTCAACGACTTCAGGCTCTGGGCATAGTCTCCTAGACGATTGCCACCCAACTTGAGCACTTCCAGTTTGCGTAGATTACTGAAAGTACGCTGGGAAATGCTAGAGATTTGATTGTTGCTCAGCTCCAGGTAAACCAGATGGCTGAGTCCCACAAAGTCGGCGGTGCCCAAAGCTTTGATCTTGTTATTGGCCAAATCCAAGCGTTCCAGAGTGCTCAGGGTGGACAAGGCATTCCAGGGTACACTGAGCAAAGCATTGCCAGGCAAACCTAAGGCCTGCAGAGGACCCTTAATGCCCAAGAAAGCGGATTTGTGTACACGTTTGATCTCCCCGGAGGAGATGACCAGACCATGCAGCGAAATGCCTTCAAAAATTTTGGCATCACTCAGAAAGCTAACATTACGCAGTGAGCAGTCCAGCAGAGAAATGGAATAGGGAGAAGTGCGCAAACGTTCGGCCAGTAGCTGAAATTGGAGGAGTAGGTTAGTTCGGTGGTGTTTGGTAAGGAGTCGTTGTGCACGATGAAGCTAACTTTATGAAGTTTTTAAAACATATTTTATTAGTAGGAAAGAGGTGTAAAGGGCGACACCACTCCACCTCCTAGCCTTGTTCCACAACCACATGCCTGAGAACATTCACTAAATGTTCCAAATGTAAACATTTTATTGAAGCGTGTGAATGTTCTTGACGAATGTTCAAGTCACCGTCATAGTATCGACATTTTCCATTTACTTCTCAATTCACGGATTCACTTTTGCGATTTAACGACCAAATCGTAATATTTTTGCGAAAGCGAAACTGGGAGCAGCCAAGGTACGCACGCGGCTCAGTGTGGCACATGCCTCACGCTCTGGCACACGTCGAAAAGCTGCAATCACAGGGGACCTCTGAAGCCTACAAAGCTAAACTCGCCCAACTGCTCAGGGAAACCTCCCCATTTTCTTCCGATATATGCGAACAGTGGAATCGTATATCAAACTCCATGAGTACGGCTGCCAAGGAGATACTCGGGTACTCCGAGTCCCCTCGAAGGCGGTCTTGGTACGATGAGGAGTGCCGACGGGCTACTGCAGAGAAAAACGCAGCCCACAGGAGAACTCTGCAGTCGGAAGCAAAAAATTATGCAATTAACAGAAGGTTTTAAGCCCAGAGTCGCACAATGCAAAGACGAACACGGGAATCTGGTCACCGATCCGCAAGTGGCGCTTAACAAATGGAGAAGCTACTTCTCTAACCTACTGGGAGGCGATGACGAACATGATGCCGCCTCTAGAGAAGTAGCGATGCCACCAATCGACAACATAGAGATAGACCCGCCGACCCAACAGGACGTCTGTTTAGCCATACAAAGGCTAAAGAACAACAAATCACCAGGCGCGGATGAGCTGCCCGCTGAATTGTTCAAGGCTGGAGGCGAAGAATCGGTAAGGTGCATACACCAACTTCTTTGCCGTATATGGGTTGACGAAAGCATGCTCGACGATTGGAATCTAAGTGTCCTATGCCCAATCTTTAAAAAAGGAGACCCTGCAGTTTGCGCCAACTAACGCGGGATCAGTCTCCTTCCCATTGCATATAAGGTTCTGTCACGTATTATTTGGGAACGTCTAAACCGATGATTGGATGATTGGTAAATCCACCACAGACCAGATATTCACATTACGCCAAATCCTGGAGAAGACCTATGAGAGAAACATCGAAAATCACCATCTTTTTGTCGATTACAAAGCCGCTTTCGACACACCGATAAGGTCAAGGGTTTTTGAAGCCCTGTCTACCTTTGGTATACCAGCAAAGTACGTTCGACTTTGCATGATGACGTTGAGAAGCACTAAAAGCTCCGTCAAGCTCCTTATCGTGTGACTTCTTTAATCTGCTGATGGAGTACATACTCCACCGGTGCCCAAATACCAACAGATCGGGCACCATCTTTAATAAAGATGTAATGCTACTCGCATACGCCGATGATATTGACATCATCGGCAAGACCGAACGGGCGGTAAGCATGGCGTTTTCAGAGATTGAGAGGCTGTCGGAACTGATGGGCTTAGCGGTGAACGAGGACAAGACGAAGTACCTAGTGTCCTCGAAACAGAAGTACATGCGTCTTGGGCAATCTGTTGCAATGGGAGAGTACAACTTTAAAGTTGTAGAGGACTTTGTCTACCTCGGAACGATGATAACCGGCGACAACAACATCAGAATCACGCTCGTAAACCGATGCTACTACGGGCTCAGTAGGGAGTTTAAGAGCAGAGGCCTCAAGCGAAGAACAAAAATAGCGCTATACAAGTCGCTTATCATCCTAGTCCTGAAACGGCGCGAGATGGGCCATATCATACGGATGAGGCGGCGATTGGCGTTTTCGACGAAAGATTCTTCGCGGATTTATGGACCTTGGTTCGGAATACGAACTGTAGAGCTCTATGGGGATACTAGTCTGGTCAAGCGCATAAAGCAACAGCGGCTGCGTTGGCTGGGACATGTTACCCGTATGAATGAACAAGCTCCAGCAAAAATGGTCTACAAGAGGAATGCGAAAGAACTGGGGCATGGCAAGGTGGGACGACCAGGTGCGGAAAGATATTTCCAAGCTTGGCGTGAAAAACTGGTGCCAGCTCGCACGGAGCAGAAGCGACTGGCGGACATTGGTTGCAGCGGCCGAGACAGTCGAACGGTTGTGATGCAAGCATCTGGCCAATCAAGAAGAAGAAGAAACTGGGAGCATGGCTGTGTATCAAAATTTTCTTTTCTTTATTACATAAGAAGAATACCGAGAACTGGCTATAAACTACCATTAGAGACAGGCGGAAGGGAAAATGTTGTGACAGTCATTCGTTACTGTGACTTGATGTTTTGAATGAACATTTATCTCTTGAGGGGAAATACACAGAAAGATTGAGTTCTTCTCCCAGAGAATGACCACCAGAATGTGGCAGTGGAACATGAGTATAACAATTCCAAACCAAAGCAGTGCAGTTGATTGACAATTGCAAAACAAAGCAGTCCAAAGGAACAATGAATCATTCACGTTTCGGGAATATGTGGGTCTGAAGCAGAGATGGGCGCGTCGCGACGTTCCTATGCACACGTGCATTGCACAAAATCACACGCACGCTATAAGCATTGAAAGCTATTTATAGAACACGAATGTTGTGCACGCAAATTGTGCTTGTATGCGTGTGAAAAGTGTGACGATATGTGTGCATGCCCATCTCTGGTCTGAAGCATTCAGCAGTTTGCCAGTGAAACAAAGCTAAAAAATTCTTCTTTTATTTTTACTAAAGGAACCTCTAATATTTAGTGTAAATTGGCTATATTTTGGGTTCCAAAATATAACTAAAGTTCTTAGCACCAACTGAACAATAAAGAGCAATTGAGGTAAAACTAAAACTTACCAATAGACCATGCAGATCAATATTGCACCGCAAGGTATGTGGCAAATCGCAGCCACATTCGAGCACCTCTGCTTGCCGGGAACCAGAAATATTTGGACATTTCCACTCCATTAGGCCATCATCCACGGGCAAAGGCAATGAGGAAACCTCCTCAGCTTTTCGTTTCTTGGGTGAGCTTTTGTTGAAGTATTTGACTGAGGAGGATTTGGTTTTGGCTGGCACAGCAGCTGCTGATACCACATAGGCCATAGGTGTGGTGGAAGTACTTGTTGTTGTTGTTGCTGTTTTTGATGTAGAACTTTCCTCCAGCAGATCCTTAAGTTCATTGGCCTTTGACAGATGACAGATCATGAACAACAGCAGTAGCCAAGCGTGAAAACTGTAATTGGACGAAAATTGTTTATGGAAATTTTTTTTACAAGCTTTTTAGTTTTTGAGAAATTACCCCGGACAAATACCAAGTAAGTGCGTTTTCTTTTTAGGTCAAGCTGTTGCCGACACGCTCACGGCGGAGGAGAAGATTTGTGTTATTGTGGCCAGACAATTTGCCAATTTAGAGCTTAACGCAATCAAAACTGCAGCGATTTATTAGATGCACTGCAAGATAATCTAGTTAGAGTGTCAGTAGGTCAGCCTCCGTTTCGGTTTCAGTCTCTTTTACCGGCCCTTTTGGCTTACCCTAAGGGCAGCTCTGGCATTTCCTCACCGTTTGTTGAATGATTCCCACATACCCTTGCACTTACTCACACCAGACTTGCCCAGCCCATGATAAACATGTGTTCATGTGACTTATGTGACACTCCTCCCCCCTTTAAGATTTCAATTACTCAATGCCCGTTGTCTGGGGCACTTGATTCAATATGCGTGCGAGGCTTTAAAAACCCCAATTTCGGGAGCTACGCAGCCAGTTTCATAGAAAGTGTCATCGGAGGAAGCTCTTTTTCTTTTGAAAAGTGGTCCCCAATGGCTAAGCAAAGATTGCAGCGATATTGCGCCCTAGTCCTGGTCTTAAATCTATTTTTGCTGTCACAGACACAGGCCAAACTGCTGACCCGCTGCCAGCTGGCTAAGGAGCTGTTGCGTCATGATTTTCCCCGCAGTTATCTGTCCAATTGTGAGTATGTGGCTGAAAGAAAAGGACTCTGCTAACCATTTACTGTTGCAGGGGTCTGCCTGGTGGAGTCCGAGAGCGGACGGAGTACCTCAAAGTCCATGCAGCTACCCAACCAGAGTGTTAGCTATGGACTATTTCAGGTAGGTTTGTGTAACCCAGCAGTAAGAAAATTACCCACCATCTCTACCATCCTAGATCAACAGTAAAAACTGGTGTCGCAAAGGACGTCGCGGTGGCATCTGTAATATCAAATGTGAAGGTAGGCTCTGCCTCTAAGACCAGTGCAAAATCTAAACATTTCCTTGACAGAGTTCCTGAACGATGAAATCTCAGATGATTCTCGCTGTGCCATGCAGATCTTCAATCGTTATGGCTTTCAGGCCTGGCCTGGTTGGATGAGCAAATGTCGTGGGCGCACGCTGCCCGATGTAACGCGTTGTTAGGTGCGACTGTTGCCAAAATGCTGATCTTAGCTGTAACTAAATTATACTTACATAAAAATATATAAAACCCAAAATGATTTGCATTAAATGGTTTTTTTCCAGGAATCCCCCTAATCGGCACATCAATTTTTGTCGCAAGATTGTTTTTGTTTCATATTTATTTTTGATGTTAAATTACCCGCCAGTCAACCGTAAAAATTAATAGTTTAAAGCGCTTATCAGCACCAACCAAAGAGCACCTCATCGAAACTCCCGCTCTTCTTTAAAAAATTAAACGGGAGAGCACAGCCGAGCGGCAAGCAATTGGAACATTTCGTTAGATTTTTTCCATCAGTACTTAAGCTCGGGTCTAAAGCGCCGCATGTGGCGGCAGCTCTCCGCTTCCGTTCGTATACAAAATATCAGAGATAAACAAGTTTGTTTTTATTATTGTTCTACCTGTGCGTTAATTAACTAAAAGTAAATACTAAGGTAAAATTCTTTCCAGAAGAGTTGAAGTGAAACGTGTACTTGAATATTCTTTGTCGAATTAATTTCGGAGAAAAACACAAAATCTTAGTTTCTTTTGGTAACCTTGAACATTCGAAAGAGCTCAAAACAATATTTGGTGAAGCAAACAAAAGGAATACATAATTAATTAAGATGAGTGTAATCAATTCGCACCTATGTACATGTTACTTGCCATATAACAAAGAAGAATTGTTTGGTATTCATTAGAAAAGAGCAGATTCAGCATTACTCGTCATCTCTCAGTCACTTTGAACAGATGGTTCATTGCCAAGCTCAAATCTTAAGATATGCAGATTAGATATTAAAATGGATGCGTTCAGCAGAACAATTTAATTGATAATTTGGTTTGGTTTGAAAAATAAAGCAGAATAGATTATAAACTTCACGAAACAAAGCGAAAAGGAAGGAAAATTTCTTGACAGTACTGTATACCTTCAGAAATTATAGAGTGGGAAAAACAAGTCAATTTTCGAAATTTTGACTTTGAAACCCCTTAACTCCGCTATTTATTGACCGATCCAAAAAATCCTAGTTCACACCAGAATTTCATCATTTCTTAACAAAACCGCGTTTTCATTTTCACTATCCGACAATCCGTTCTCAAAAATTTTTTGCAACCATGGGCCTATGTTTTAAAATTTTGGTTAACTTTGAACAGGAATACAACAACAACCGGATAACCAACAACAACAACAAAAATATATCTAAATTAAATTTAACCGATTACCTATCGAATGCAAGAAACCGTTTATATCACTTATAGTTTTTGTGTAATTTAATTTTTTGTAAACCCTTAAAAAATGACACCTGAAGGTATACAGTACCCTTAATGCAACTCGTAAAAATTATTAATTTGGAATACTTTCCCATTGCATTCCATTCTGTCTTATATTGGAACTCAATTCTGTCACAATCTATCAAGCTATTTAGGTTTCATTTGGAATTTCTTGTATACTCATGCAATCGTTTGACGAAGAAATCAAGTAAAACGACCACATTTATTGAAGAATATAGTCAGCATCGATTGCGTAGTAAATTTCGGTTGCATTTAACGTATTCATCGAATTAAGACTTTTTTCATACCTTTTTGTAGAATTAACATATCATCATTATCAAGCTAAAGGAAGCATCGACATAGATAAGGTATATATGTATCCTTCTCTCCGCTTGTCTTTAGAAACCAGGACTGCAAGCTGGGTATGAACCAGAGAACTGCAACAGTCACCTCTTTCTTGATTGCCTTATACACAAAAATTCTTACTCACATTTAATCAATCATCAAAACACAATGATGAATATATTCTGCTTGACCGCAATCGTATCGAGCGGTTGAGCCAGAGTTTATTTATGTTTATATTTATTCATCGAACTAAACTTTGCGGTGAATAAAATCAGAATCATAGCGCAAACGCATTGAGTGTTCTATTGAACAAATCTCAGCGTCGACTGGTCAGCTCAATGCTCTCTCTCTCTCTCTTTCCATATATGTCAGCACCGCCTAAGCGTCTTTGCAAGAGATTGTTCATATGAGGTGATTTTCGCTCACTCAGCTCAATCGTTATTGAGCCAAACGAACAAAACACCCGAACTGATTGGAACAAAGACGAACATGATTATACTCAGAGTGCCAACAATAGGATTGAATTAAACTCAACGGCGAACATGTTGTGTATGCAAGTTTGATGCATTGAGCGCAAAGCCAGTTCATTCGGGAGTTGATTTATGTATGAGCGATTTGCAAGCGAACGAAGCCTGGAATTCTGAAGTTTTATAAACTGCGAACCGAACCTTAAACCAAACAAAGTTGAGAAAATTGCAGAACTAGTTCGAACCTAAATTTTCTGTTCGATTCAAAAAAAAAAAAATTAAAGACAGTCTGAAATCTAGAACATTGTATTATTGACAAATACTCGAACCCGTCACGAAATGAAAATGCATTTTAATTAAGGATTTTTTTAATGACTTTTAAAACAAGCAAGAATAATAAGCTGTAGTCTTGGGGTTTATTTTAAAATAGCCGTCAATTGTAAATATATCGATAAGTATTTTGGCGTCTTGAGACGAGCAGAGGAGTAGGCGTTAGTAGATTAGAGTAAAAGACAGACAGACGAGACTGAAAGACAAGCGAACACGTTGTTTATACTTTATAAACAAACAACCCGTAGTGATAATATAAAAAGTAACCCTTATGTGTATATAGTAAACCCGTGTGGGTAAATAACGTTGTAAAAAAGCCCGGAAAACCTAAGAAACATGATTGCCAGTTCAGAAGAGGAAGATAATTTTCTCCGCGATTTTGACGCTGTTTCAAATAAAATAGCGATTACTGACATCATTAAAGCCTTCGAGAGAACCGACTAAATCAAACATTTTGACATCTTATCAATGTAAACAACTTAAAGCTATTGCGCTCACTGTCTTATCAGTAGCTTCAAATAAACTCTCAGTTGATAGGGCCTTAAAATTCTGAATACTTACCACAGAAATTGCGATTCTATTAAATTATTAAGGTTACGGTTGGACAGAACCAAGGTTTGAAGCAAAAACCTTCCATTGAAAACCTCGAACCTAAAATTTCCAAACATAACCCATAGGCAAATTTCGGTTAAGGCCAGCGATTTGGAGTTCCGGAAACATTGATTGGTTTTGCAGCCCTGGCATGAACACCTGGAACACCTACCTAGAACACCAACTTATGCAAACCAAGTACTCAGAGGGAAAAAACCATAAAATTTGGACTCAACATAGAGTCATAATAAGCAAATCATATCGACAGAGAAAAGAAATTAGCACGAGAAAAATTATGTGTAATGATTTCTTACGATTTCCGACGTGGATATAGCAATGGCGATGAAGCAACATGCCTGACCACTGGAAAAATGAATTCAATCGTAAACGTTCGTTGCTTCAGTGCGATTTTTGTAAAGGTCGTCCAAAAACAGTGAGGAAAGGTTGGGTTGCTATGGCTAACACTTTTATGCAATTTACCTGTACATTCCTGGTTTAACCCTACTAAACACACACACACGAGATCCTCAATACTGAACCATTATGTTTCCAATGTACACTGTACATAATAAACTTAAGTAGAGCTGTGATTTCTAGCTCCAACGTCTAGAAAAGAGAAGAAGTTGTAGTGCTTCCTGCTTACTAAATATTTCTTCGACTTTCATCAAACTTCGTGGAATAATGTTTAAGGATAGAAAACTTTTAAAAATAAGGTTTGGGGACGTTTGCGTTGAAAACAAAAAGTGTTTTTTTCACTAGAACTACTTTTTCGACCAATACGGAGATATGCAGCTAACGATTTTAAAAGCAGCCCTCGTATTCCATACACAAATCAAGTTTGTTTCACTTTTAACAACTTTAGTAAAGCCTGAAAGTTAATTTACCATGGTTAATCTTCATAATCATTTCTAAGGGCGCGCGCACACATGCGGCTGAAAGATAAACTGAGGGAATAACTTAAGTGTGGTAACAAGCAGTTGTTTCATCTTTAAAATTTAGTTGTAAGTTCAGCTTTGCGGAATCAATCAAGCATCTTTGTTTATTACGCTGATGAACCAAAATATCATGGTCAGCCGTCCGTTCTTTCAGTCGCATGTGTGCGTGTGACCTAAAAGAATAATTATTTGAGCTAAGGATACTGATTCATAAATAATGAAATTTAAAATCTTTATTTTCTAAATCGTCAGACCAAGAAAACAAGTACAAAAGTTGGTTAAAGTTAAACCCCACCCTATATTGATAAATAAAAAAATAAATAATTGGCTCAACACAACCCAAAGGCCGTGGGTACCTTAAATTTTCACACAAGAGAAAGGGGCATACAGCTTAACGCCAAATCCAAACGGTAATGATTGAGAAGTTGTTTCATGGCTGCTTCATTAACAAAAGGCGCCAATAGCTGGTGAAGGAGACCCTTTGTGTAAGAATTTTCAAACTTTTTTTGTTAGATGTTTCGAAGCGACCCACCTCTTACACAACAGGCTACTACATAGTACATACTAATAAGTTAGAGGCAGAAGGAAGCTTTTCCGAATACATAAAGAATACTCTAAACAGTATACAGTCATATAATTCATTCAGAAGATGCGCCTCTGGATAGAGATATTTTGAAAATGCTTCGTTTTCCGTTGTACACACCTTGTATGTAAACAAACTCAACTGAAAGTAAGGAAATGCTCAGTAGCTAAAGACTTTTTGACCCAAGGTGAGGTAGCTTGGACTAAAGTGTTGTATATATATCAAATACGTATATTGTCTAGGTATGCCCGCACTTGATTTAAATACAGACAAAGCGAGCAGTGTGTTATCAGGCTAGACCCGAGCTCGCCAATTCTGGGAAATATATATAAATACTATAGATTGACTCTACCCATAGCCTACATATGTCAATATCTGCTTGCAATTTCAGACACAAAATGAAGCTTCAGTTGTCAGTGCTGATGCCATTGGTTCTACTCCTGCTGTGGGGAGAGCGAGTGCAGTCCAAGAAATATTTGCGTTGTGAACTAACTCGTGTGCTGGTGGAGAACTACAATTTCGACAAGACTTTTCTATCCAACTGTAAGTTAACTCAAGCCTTGAACCTAACTTAACTTAACCCCCATTGAACTATTTACAGGGATCTGCCTGGTGGAGCATGAGAGTGCCTTGGATACCAATAAGATAACCCGTAAGGAGAATAATAGTAAAAACTATGGCTTGTTCCAGATCAATAGCAAGGACTACTGCGCCGAGGGACGCAAGGGTGGTGCGTGTAATATGAAATGCGAGGGTAAGTTTTGACCTGTCTTAGATAAACGAGGGATTTCAGTAATTTCATTTTCTATTTCGTAGACTTTTCCAATGATGATATAGCCGATGATATTGCCTGTGCCAAAATGATCCAGGGGCGTGAAGGTTTCAAGTACTGGACGGGTTGGAATCGCTTTTGTCGTAATTCACAGAATTTACCCAATTTGCGTGTGGCCTGCAATTTGCGTAGCCTGTCGCCCTCGCGAAGCACACGCCAGTTCTTTCAAGTGACGGGATGAAGGAGAGGAGAACTGAATTTATTTGTATATAGAAAAATATACATCATATTTTTGCATAATTGTGTGTCTACCCACACACAGTCTATCATAAAGTGGGAAGGTTCTTGGTAAACTGTGATTCGAAGGGAAACCTTCACCTGGTTTATGTTACTCTGCAATATCGTTTGCATTTCCGCTCAACAAAAGCGGCAGCATTTCCGTTTTGAGCACCACAGAACACTATTGTCTGTGGCTATATTCTACTACCACGCACCGCAGGGCTTCAGGGAAGCGTGCAAACAATAATAACAGGCAACAGGTGGAAGCTCAAAAATCAGAGCGTAACTACAAATTACAATGGACATGGCATATGCTCCGTCTGGTTCCATTAGAATGCGTTTTGCATATGTACGTGGTCAAAATAAATGAGAAGTTTCAGTTTGGGTTCCACATCCTCAGCAGCAACCAAAACGGACAAATTTAAAATGCAACTCACTTGCCTCATCCCCCCTCCCCCCAGTCACGCTGGCTGATCAACAACAAAAATATTATGTTCGAAACGTTTGAGTGCCTTTAATTTCCGCTGTTTCTGTTTGGATGTTTTGGTGCTCAACTTCGTAGCTCCATCATTGTGGCTAATTATGCACAAAATGCAATGACAACACACGCCCACAGATGACTCAGCCCAGCACACTAGCAAGTAGACGCCCAAATTGGTCTACCATTTAGCATAGACTCGCTAATCCCAGCCACAACAAAAATGGGGAGAGTGTGATTCTGCTCCTTAACAACACAAAGAGTTGGCGGCCTCTGCACAACAGAAACGAGACGCCAGTTTGAAACTTGATTTCATATTCTTGAGCTCTGAAAGTAGCTCCCACACAAATGCTGGCACAACAGACGGGTAATGTAAGATGAGGTGAGCATACTCTTTCCTGGCTTTGGCGACCTTTCTAATTGCAAATAAATAATAAAATTTATGAAAACCGCAAAGTAGAAAAACCTAACAAAATTATCCACAAAATTACCAAAAACGAGAAGACAAAACTTGCTTCGTCATATTTCAATAGGATATACGTAGGTGTCAGATTTTGATTTAATTTAAATTCATATAAATGGAAACTTCTTAACTCAAAATCCATTTTCTCATTAAGGCCCATTTTCTGTGCAATCGTTTTAGATTGAGCTAAACGAAATAGTTATCCCTTCTTGTTAAAATTTGGTAAAACTATTGGTAATTGTCTAGAATACCGACCTATACTCGAAAAATTCCGAAAAAAATCCTCGATGGACCGAATTATGAAGAATTACCATGCAAAAAAGTCGCGGCGGTCATCCATGCTTTCTTTTTAAATGAATTTTGAAATATGCAGTTTTTGTACCAAAAAAATGGATATGCTTTTCGTCAAATGACAAATAAATAATACAAATTTACAATGTTTTAGCTTTTTGAGTCATTCTTTGGTTGAACAAGGATTGCAAAGGCTGTAAATTAACTGTGTCTTAGTTCTTAACATTTGGCGAAACCGAAATATTAAAATTTTTAGTGGAGCACAAATGTTTATTACGGTCAAAAAGTTGTGAAAAGTGCGGAGCAGACTGCCAAGTTGCAATAAAAGAAAATTCAAACAGATATTTTCGATGCCGGATTTCTTATGAAGTGGAAAACTAAATAAAAAAGAAGAAAAAAATGCAAAGAGACTTCGCTAAAAGCGATCGAAAGAACACTTTTTCGCTGATTCGAAACTGAGCATTGTGGAAATCTGTCGATTCATCTTGAGGGATGTGATCCGAATTAAAGGCGAGGTGGAATTTCTGGAGGAGGAGATGGGATGGGCCGGGCAGTCCGTTATCGATTGGAAGAACTTCCTCCGGGAAATGTACATAGATTGGTCCATTCGCGATTAGTCAAAATCCCAAGCCAAAATCAAATGTTATGAATTAGGTTCTTTATTCCGATGCAAATTATGTAAAAAGGCAGCCGCAGGCGAAATCGCGCGAATAAAAGAAAAAGTTGGCATTAATTACGTGTTTATCCACTTTTAAGGATTCCGATGAATAATCGGTCAGCTGGATTTGAATTGTGGGTAAGTGGATTAAGCCTCCTGGGGACACCACCTAAAAAAAGGTGTGAGTGTCGTGAACACTCACGTGGCTTTGATGTGAAACATAATGCTAAACTTAAAGGCTCAATTTCAAAATCACAAGCTCTCTTAATGACATAGAAATCAGCCTTGGCAATCTTTCAGAAGAGAAAAACTTACAAAGAGTAGAAATACCAATGTCTTTTCTTTCAAGTCACTGTTAAGTCACAGTCAAGTCACTGTTTAGTCTCTTTCAAGTCACTGTTTAAGTCACTGTTTGCTATCTTTCAAGTCACTGTGAAGTCACGGTGAAGTCACTGTTAAAAGTCACTGTCAAGTCACTGTTTAGTCACTGTTAAGTCACTGTTTAGTCTCTATCAAGTCATTGTATGCCACGTCAGTCTGTTTAAGTCTTTAAGTCACTGTCAAGTCACTGTTTAGTCACTAGCACTTTGATCTTTATCAAGTCACTGTTACGCCGCGGTCAAGTCGGTGTTTAAAGTCTTTCAAGTCACTGTTAAGTCACTGTTAAGTCACTGTTTAGTCAAGTCACTGTTTAGTCTCTTTAAGTCACTGTTAGCCGCGGTCATCGTGTTTAAAGTCTCAGTCATGTTTAGTCAGTGCTGGGGAAAGAGGGGGCCACCCTTATCTCACACTTTTAACCGCCCCCTCCAACCCACCTCTTTCTCTTACCCCCCCTTTCCCTCTGCCAAAACTCTTCTGTTTTTGGGTGTTTGTGACTCCACGTGACGTTGAAATCAATTTTTACTCCTACTAAAATCTTCCGTACCGAATTTAAAGATGTTTCACATAAAAAAAAACGCGTTTAAAACTCTAGAGGTGGTGTGGAAAAGAGTTTAAGAGTAACTATCCACGCTCAATTGTATGTTGTTATTGGTCTGCTTTATAAACCTGGAAATGCAAATGCAGTTAAATTCTAAGGGTAAGTTAAAAAAAAACCATAGATGACCGCCCCGACTTTTTTGTCGAGCATAGATCGGTATACTAGACAATTTTCAAACTATTTAAAAGCAAATAATATGATAGCCCAAGACTGCGAAGTAAACATGAATCTGTTGTGGGAAAAGCTTCTTCACTTGAATTGAAAGTAGCTAAAAGGTAACTTTTAGATCATTTTGGGATTGTTTTGTGAAAAAACTATAAATTTTATTAAACCTTCCATAAAACAATCGTGTTGTTTAATTTCTTAGCTTTGAAATAAATTATAACATAAACCACAATTGTCGGTGTTCCTAAATTCTATTAAAGAAGATTCTGTGATATAGCGATATCTAGTGTGTCAGATTTTGCAACAAGCCAGCCTTTGGGATTCCAAAGCGGTCGCAGCAGTTCTTTCATGAAGTAGTCTCGGCTAGCTCATAGAAGACAGGCAAAAATCGCTGATGATTGAATTGAGGAAATTCATGAAATAGCTATACGATCAACCAGCCTCCTTTATGGTGTTGTGCCTGTATTATTTTAAAAATGTTATGAACAAAATCATTACCTATTGAACTAGCGCCTGCTAAAAAGTTCTATAATTAAAAATCTCGACGTGATGGAGCATTTCCCAAAACAGCAAAACATTACACACGAAAATCATCTAAAATCGTACCCCTTTTTTTAACTGGATCTTCCAGTCATTTTCATATTAAGTAGGTTTCGACAGGAGTTTAAAGAGACGACATTTAAATTTTAGTAACTAATACAAATATCAACTTGTGGTCGGAAATGAATATTTCTTTACACTGCTAACGTCTGGGAAAATTTAATATATAATTTGCAATACATAAATAAATATAGCATTCGAACTGATCACCTAATTCCAGCCCGTAAACCAAATCGACGTGCTGTACCGTATCGAATCAAAGCGTTGTGTCTCGGCTCATTTAAAAATAAAATTTTAAACATTTTTCATCTAGAAAATCTTAAATTCTTTATTATTTAGTTGGTCTTACATATTCTACTTGAGCGGAATTTGAACTTGAGAATTACTAGCGGTCTCATTTATGCGATATTGAAGAAATTTTTCGTGCATATGTTTAGGTTGATTCAATACAAGTAATATCTTAGACGCGTTTCTATTAACGCAAATCCCCCAGAACAAAGATTTTTTTTTTTAAATAAATCAAAAATTGGTTTAGTTCGTGATATTTCAGAACCAACATTGGTGGGTGGCAGTAGAGTGGGGTCGCTTCCTCTTTTGCTCTGGGATGATGATGAAACTAGACAACTACAGATGAGTAACAATTGTCAAATTACTGTGTACACAGTTACTTACTGTAAACATCAGTAAATAGAACTAATTTTGTGGATTGCTATTATATGTAGCTTGTGGGTTGGTTACTATAGCAATAGTTCTCTTAAGTTTTACGAGATAGTAACTGTAAAATTTGGTTAATTTTACCGACTTTGTGGGTTGAAGCATTTCTAACCCACAATTTCGTCTACATTTAGTCACAGATTTTTGTGCTTATTTTCTTTAAGTTCAAATGTCGGAACCAGCCGGATGCGTAAGCTGCTATATAACTATGGACTATATAAAATAACTACAGAGCCATTCGTACTGAAATTTCAACCAATGGTCTTAGGAACACACTGCAAATATATTGTTAAAAATAATGCAGAATTTTACATTTCCAATTAAATAAGAAGCAAAATATTCATCATGTCCCAGTTTTCATTAGTTTTTCACAAATCTACAACTATAAAAGCTTTGGTTGACCGAACGCTCAGTTACAGCATCTCACATAAAGGCATGAGCCCTTTATTATAGTTCAGGCATATTAAAGTTAACGCTCAGGTATCGAAATCTGTCTAACCTAATGCCAATCCGCTCAATTTTGAAAGTTTCCTTTAGCAAATTGGTTTTTTAATCAACCTTTTTTAAATTATCGAAAATATTTGCTTTATTAGCACCGACAAATTATCTAATTGAAGTTCGGCAAACTTTTACTTTCCCCTTCAGGCTTCCATTTACACATTTTTCAACAACATAAATTTACCTATACACAAAACCAACCATTCCACTTAGCCAAAAGGCAACACTCTCTGATGCTCAACCAATTTGGTTCTGTGTAGGTGCAGTCCCTAGCGCCATCATACCCAAAGCATACTCAACTGCGCAACCGAAAACTGAATGAAATTAAGGCACGTCAACGGAAATAAACCTTTTTTATATATGAGCAGGCCCAGCCAAATGGCTGAAAATGTGTTGTTGTTAACGGCATTGCAGCGTTTTCTTTGGAACGAGACGTGCTGGCTTGGCTGTCTGTGGATGATGCTGGGGCGATGGCAATGTGCAGATGAAGATAAAAGATACATATGATAATGATGCCGCAAAAGCTGACTGGCAGAATTGGGTGTGTGTGCGTGAGTGTGTGTTGTGTTGTGTGAGTTTAGCTGAAACAGTTTCAAGAACTTCATTCATTTTTTTGTGAAAACAAATGCATACTCTAAGCTGCTTACACAAGCCGAAATCTGAGTTTTCCCATAATTTAATGCTAAATAACACACACAAAAAAAAAATACAAAAATATGTTGGTATTTTTTTTTGCTCTCCCAAAATGGCCAAAACCCAGGCGTTCAGCCACCGAAACAATTAAAAACGCGTTTTTTGTTAGTTCGCCTTCTTTGGTGCGGCCATAAAGTAACCAGAAACACACAATTGTAGGCGGATTGAGCGAACTGGGAATGCTCTTTAAAAGCGTGTAAGTAAAATATATAATGCAATCTTTTTGGGAGAAAAAGAGACTTACTAAAATAGTCGATTGAATTAGAAAACAATAAATACAACAAAATGTAGAATGTCGATGATGCACTTGTAATTTTGCAACAGCTTAGTACCATTTTAAGTGTCATAAATCAAAATATTCTGTTGATTTTTCATATGTTGAAAAGATTGTAAGCAGAATCAATGCTAGTTCGTATTTGTTTTCAAAAATTAAGCTCTTCAGACGGGCAAGAATCATAAAGTAATGACATATATAAGTCGACCCAAGCATCAGCAAACCATTAGCATCCAGGCTGCAAACCTCTGAAGTTCTGATTTTGGTTAGATTTACGAACCCGTTTCTCGATCCATTGAACTCAATGTTTTGGTTCAAACCTTAGTTAACATAAGAACGTATGGAGTACCATCAAATCGGTACAGTGAACCGAACCCCTAATACCGACATATTTTTCACTATGAACCAAGTGTTAAAAAATAGTTGAACCCAATCCTGTTTCAAATCTGTTCTGTTCAAAAAAAGTTATACTGCTGTGAAGCATTTTATTTATCTTTTTGTTATCTGGCCGATAAGTGCTGAAATCTGCTTCCATAATTCCATAATTCTTAGATCCTCGAAGTGAAAGCAGCTAAATGGCAGATTGGTAATAGTTTTCACAGCTGAAATATGCCTTCAATACCACTTTCAGTACATGACCATGAACAAAGTTAAGCTGACTTTTTTAAATATAAATAAATTGTATTATTATTTGGTTTTCTTTATAATTTAATTGGTTTTCTTTTAAAATTGTCTAAAACATGAACCAAAGCAAAACCTCAAACCTTAAGTTTTTAAACATTTAGCATTGGTACAAATTAGTTCGAACCTTCGACCTGGAGGCCCGCAAAAGCTTTATAGGTTAGCAGCAGAGAACGGCTTTGTGTGACAGCAAAACGTTCATATTTATTCAACACTCGAATAAACTTACTTTGCGCACAACAGATCATCAAACTTGCATACACACACACACATGTTCGCTGCTGATTTTTATTCAATCAAACCTGATTATAATCATGTTCGTCTTCATTCCATTCATTTCGAGTATTTGTTCGTTCGGCTCAATAACGATTGACCGAGAATCACCTGGTATGAATTTTGGAAAAGAGAGATTGCTCGGGCCGTTTAAACAGGGCCAAAGTGAGTTTTGCTCTCTTTGGAGGGCCTTATTTGTTTGCTATCTCTTTATAGTATATGTCTTTCAGATCAGCTGTCAACTGTCTCATAGCCAAAACAACCACAATGGTGTACGTTAACTTATAAAGGGTGATTTTTTAGCAACTTTCTTTTTTTCAATACTGTATTTGACAGATCAGCTGTTTTCGTGTCACATGTTACTGTAAAACAGGGTTCCCCAAGCAGAGAGCGCGAAAACATGACTGTGTCTCTCTCTAACACACAATGAAGGTTGACTTCGGCAAGCATTCGGTAAGAATTGGTAAAATAGCACCCGGGGCTATCGTTGGGGAACTCTGCTGTAAAACATGTTCATTTTGGTCTATAATTGAACCATGAATCGACTTACAATCGAACAACGCTTGCAGATTATTGATTTTTGTTATCAAAATTCATGCTCGGTTAAAAAAGTGACTAAATTTCGCTTTAAATTTACATTATTGGATATTAAACCATTAATACGCATATGAAGAATGCGAACAGAGGAAAATATCGCAGCTTTATCCGCCAGTGTTGTAAATGACCGTAAATTATAGATTCGGCGCCGTTCGCAGCAATTGGGCCTCTGTTACTCCAAGGCTTTGAAACCTTTGAAAATACAGCTGGTGCAAGAGTTGAGCCACACGACCTACCACAACGGCTGACTTTTGGTGAATGGGCTCTGGCAAAGTAGGATGAAGATCCACTTTTTTCTCGGAAAATTGTGTTCAGCGCGGAAGCTCATTTGTGATTGAATGGATACGCGAACAATTTGCCGTAATTGGTGTGAAAAGAAGCCAGAAGCATTTAAAGAACTGCCAATGCATCCCGAAAAATGCTCTGGTTGGTGGCATCATTGGACCGTCCTTTTTTTAAAGATGAGGAATGCCGGAACGTTACTGTGAATGTAGAGCGCTACCTTGCGATGATTACAAACTTTTTTTGCCCAAAATAAAGGAGCTGAACTAAGCTGACAGGTGGATTTAATAAGACGGTGCCACATGCTACACAGCACGCGAAACAATGGCCCAATTTAGAGGCGAGTTCGGTGAACAGTTTATTTCACGTTTAGGGCCGGTCAATTGGCCGCCTAGATTAGATTGTGCGATATAACGCGTTTAGACAATTTTTTGTGGGGCTATGTTAAGGCCAGTTAAGGCCCAGCAAATGAACCATTTAAGTCGCAGCCGCGGGCAACATTTACATGAAATCATCTTAAAACATTAATTATAATTATATAGATATATATCGACTCAAATAAAGATTTCATAAATTTTTCTGTAAATTTTATTTAGATGTATGTTTTTACAAACAGAGGCCCGACACGACGGAAAAAATCATCTGCTAAAAAATCACCCTTTAGTAAATTCACCTTGAGCAGGACCAGCCATATGGAGAGAACAGAAAAATGTGCTTGTGTTAGTCAGCACGAAAGCCGATTTACTTGCAAACATGTTCAATCAGCCGACTTTCTGTCAGCCGCACAATGCGTTTGCCGTAATGACGCTGAGTTAATTCAACGCTGAGTCTTGTTCGCTGATTAAACATGTTTGATCAGCCGACTGATTTTCAACCGCTCGATGCGTTTGGTTCATTTCGGACAACATTCATGTGATTTAGAAAATATAAATAGAAGATTAAAATTGAAGAACAAATCACTTTTGAGAACAAATCGATTTAAAATCAATCAAGGATATACTTTAAATTTGAATGCAACTGAGTGCTGTTATTATCTTTATCTGTCCGACTTTTGTAAAGATACAAATATTTACACAAAAACATGCGCATACTTTTAGTTGTGAGTTTCATTATCGGATTTTGATATGAGAGATGCATTTCGAGCTAATTTCCTATAGAAAACGATCAATCAAAATACTGGTTTCCGGGAGGTCCACAATATACAAAATACGGTATCCTCCTCCTCTCTAAATCGAATCGTTTTCCAAATTAAGGCCGAACAGAACTGGTTTTAAATCGGTATTTAGAATTTTTTTGTATTTATTGTACAAACATTTTGAGAAATCTTCCGCTGCTGAAAGAAAGAGTATTTGCAGTCAGTTTGCCATTTAGCCTGTCACTTGTAATGCAATTTGTTGCACCAGCTGCTTAGTTAAGTTACAAAATTAATTGTTTAACTTTTTACATATATTTTTTTCCTCTTCTTCCAACATTTGTTAAATGTTGCAACCACAACAAGTAGCTGGGCGAAATTTAATATCAACCTGCTGCTGAGGCTTGAGACCGCAACGAAAATGAAGTTGAGACGAAGATTTGGGCCCCACATGTACATAGTGTGTGGCAAATGAAATTTATGCCTAGCCTGAAAATAGTAAAAGTTGGCGGCAAATGGCCAAAAGCCAGCCAAAGGTTAAAATGTCACGCAAACTTGCAACCACAGACGTGTTGCACACACACACACACACACACGAAATAAAACCCAAGCAGCTGCTTTCGAAATGGAAGTAGCCGCCACAGCAACAGCCACAGCCACAGCAATTGTGGTAAATAAAAGCCTTGTCTGCGTATTTAGCATGCCACACAAAAGCAACAGGAAACCGAAAGAGAAACAGGCTTCGGGATTTAATTGTCCTTTTTTAAGGGCCCTTCCTTCTTTGGCCCATTCTTGATGGGAATGGGAATGACTAAACACATTTTCCATTGCCACAATAAGACGGAAACGGATGTTGTCCTTGACTTAGGTAAGGTATTTAAATAACTCCGATTTCATTTCGTAATTATTGTAGAAATGGCCGAAGGGCAAACAAGTGCCCCGGCGGACAGCAGGCCATAAATTTTCAGCCCAAATTGGTTTTAGTTGTTCGAAAACTGCGGCTGCCCGTCGGCCCAGATTCATATGCAAATGCAGTCAAAATCCCATTTTAATTTAAATTCTGTTCCTTTCTCTCGTCCATAAAAACCAAGATTTTCATAACCCAATCGCCTTTAGGGCTTAAAGTCATTTCGAAAATGGTTTGTTTACGCTTCAACCTGAAAGGAGATTAGCCAACTGTTTAGGCCCGGGTCGGCATAGCTGTCACTTATTGGTACTTGGACTTGGCCAGCCCACGTGTGTGTTCAATTAAAAAGTAATTTGCCTAACAAACAAAAATAACCACCACCAGCAACCGACTCAAAAGAGACGACAGTCAAAAACACCCACACATTTCCGTTTGTTTGTCTGCCCACTCTCAAAAATAGAAAAAAAAATATATAATACTAATTTTTTTGTTGTATTTTAAAAACAAGTTTATAAAACTTGACAATATTGCCAGCAATTTAAGACTAGCATTAACCACACACACACACAGAGCGAGGGGAGGGGAAAACAAGACAGATGAGTTTTTCTTAGTGAATGAGGCAGTAAAATTTTGAAGAATTGCTAAGAAATTTAATGAGAACTTTATTGCAATTTTAGAGGAAAGTGCCAGAGCTCTCGTGTTTCTGCTGTTGTCGATTTCATATCCTTCAAAACCAAATTCCTAGAAATTGTTGCCCTTCTCTCATTGTTGTTTGCTCACAATAAACCAAAAACCAAGTTCACAACCCACGCGCCTTTGGGCCCAGAGACACATCACAAATCAGGCATCTGGCATCAGCCATCAGACGTCAGAGACGCCAACGCCAACGCATGTGCATAATGCTAAATCGACTGTTAATTGCGACATTTCGAAAGCCAAACAGCAACAATAAAATGGAAATGGAATTCAAGAGTTAAATATTTATTAAAGAAAAACAAAAGCAAAAACAAAAACAAAGTTGTGGGCGAGTTTTATGTGGCTAAGTTTTAGGTTGCAGCACGGATATAGATTTGAAATGAACTAAATTAAACTTACACACACACACAGAGAGGAGCCATCTAGCCCACACCCAGAGCCAGAGCAAGATCTCCAAAAAGCCCACACAGCAAATGCAAATGCCAGCGACAAAACTTAACTTGTATGACAACAAATTGTCAGTGGGATGCGGCGGAGGAGTAAATGCATTGCAAATAAACCAACATATTCTCAACCCAAATCGAAAGAATTGAAAAGAAATTCTAGACGCGGGTAATCTTTACAATTTATTTGAACGTACGAGACGCTGGCTTAGCCAGCAGAAAGCCAGAGTGGGCTGATTGCCAAATTTGGCAACTTGTTGTGGAGCAACCAGTAGTGGCACCAGCAGCAGCAGCAGCAGTCGCAGAAACAACAACAAGTACCTAAGTAGCACAGAGACTTTTTCGCTCTCTCTCTCTCTTTTAGCCGCCCACAGACGAAACAAAAGACTTGAGCAACGAACTTGCCAGCAGAACAAAAACAAACCCATCGCCTAATGAGCCACATGTAAAGCACTAAAAAAAAAAGAATTATATAAACATTAATTATGAACATTTTTGTTTGTTGTAGGCGTATGAAAATGAAATGAAATTTTCGGTGGGGTGGAGGGCCTGCTGTGAAAATGATGATTTATATGAAATTAGAAAAGAAAGACGAAAGCGTAAAAGCAAAGAAAGAGAAGCAACGACAAAGCGCTAATTGCGCGTAAACTGATCATCTGACTGACTGACTGTGTGAGTGTGTGCTGCGTGTGTGGGTTTTCTTTCGTTTCTTTTTGTCGAAAATGCGTAGGCTGAAGAGCCGTCTTCGTTGGGTTTCCCTATGCGTAAAATGACCATGTTAAAAACGGAAGTGAGAGGTGACACAATATATCAGGGCTTCTAATCATTTAGAAGAGAACGAGGCGGCCATTGCAGAGTTCAATGGAAAAAAAGACTTAGAGATTCCAAGGACCTTTTCAAAGCCCGCTCCCAAATGAATCAAGACGTGTATGAGCTCTGTATAGCACATGTCCAGTAAAAATGGGCTACATTTGAATAGTGAACAACTTGGTGTAGGCAGTAGGGGCCGACCGAAAGGTGAGACATTGCAAAGTTTGGTATGAACAACTGGAGCCAGCTCTTGTCTTCACAGGAATAGGAATGGTGCCAGGACAAACCAACATTTACCTAACAAAATTATCAAGAATTTTATACTTACATCTAGTACAAACGGTGTTATAAACTGTACAAAAAAGTTTTCTTTAAAGATGGCGTCCCTAATATTAAATCAAATCGAACAATGTTCTAACACAACTTCCTTTTGAAGCTTCATCATTAAGCTTTCTTTTTTATTATGTGCCGTTTCGCTGAAGGGTAAACAACATAGTTTTTGTCTGCTCCCAATACTTTTGTTCCCTCAGAACACAATTTGCGGGAAAGTTTACTTTTCTGCCTTCATTTAAAGAAAAATGCAGCTGAAGGCCATCGCTGCAAGAAGCTTACGGAGAACGTTCTCCAAGTGCAAAAGATCATACGGGCAGCCCAGCCATACGCCAAAGCTAAATATTTACGGTTTCAAGGTCATGCTCTGCATTTGGTGGGACCATTTGAGTGGTAATGAATGATGTTTCTACAACCGGGTGAAACCATCACAGGCCAGCTCTACCGAACTCAATTGATGCGTTTGAACGGCCAGAATACTCGATTTTTGACATAAAGATGCAGATATACGCTGAATTGTGTTAACTTCACATTGATATCTTTCATACTTTCCGCGCGAGGTGAGAGTATGTCGCCATTTCATTATACAAATAAATTTTCATGTTCCAGCAAAAGCGTCCTTTGGCTTGCTGTTAAAACATCATATTTGCGAATTTCTTTAATGAGCATTTCAATTTTTAAAAATACAAAAATATTTTACTAGATTGATTCGAAGCGAAAGACTTATTAAATCCATTGAGAACTTTAAACGCGTTTTTCACAAAATCGATTATTTTCCGGGAGGACACTTACATTCACTGACTTGATGCACAACCATTACTTTACCTACTCCACACTTGCACCATGGCCGCAGAGATCCTATAATTCTTGACAGGGTAGTTAGAGTTGAGACATAATTTTAGTGGAGAATTTAATGCCATCTCCCTCTTTTGAAGTAATACTTAGAGCTAGTTCCGCAAGAGCGGAAAGTAGGGATGGTTTTCTTTGAATCGACGATGTCTGTTTCTAGACAGAACTCAAAAGCCGAACAAATTGACACAGTCAGTACACAAATTTAAAATCTTGGATCCACGCTAAAAGTTCTGCTCACACTCCTTGGATGGCAGTTACTCATCTTAGGGACGATTTCACATCTTCTAGATGCCCTTAGTGTTTTTTCTAGAGCTTATTCCTTCTAGAGCTGCGGTGGGCACACCCTTGCTTACATGGCTCCTAGATTTATAAGGTGTATTAAAAATTGCGTCGCAATTTCCTCGCTTCAAAGTGTGTTACCACAACATCTGCACCAACGGTACACAGAGAAAAAAAAGGTGTGAGTGTGATGGTAAATTTACGAGCTGTTTAAGGTCTGTTTAAGAACTGTTAAGTCACTGTCAAGTCACTGTTAAGAAACTGTCAAGTCACTGTTTAGTCACTGTCAAGACAATGTCAAGTCGCTGACAGTCAAGTCACTGTTTAGCCACTGCCAATTCACTGTTTAGTCACTGTCAAGACAAGATCACCAAGACAAGTCACTGTTCAATCACTGTCAAGTCACAGTTTAGTCACTGTCAAGTTACAGTTTAGTAACAGTCAAGACACTGCAAAGTCACTGTTAAGTCAATGTTTAGCCACTATCAAGACCCTGTTAAGTCAAGTCACTTAAGTCCTGTTACTGTTTTGTCACTTTCTATTCACTGTTTAGTCACTGTCGAGTCACTGTTAAGTCACTATCAAGTCACTGCTTAGTCACTGTCAAGTCCCTGTTTAGTCACCTCCATTTTCCCTCCCCTTTCCGCCCATTTTCACTCCTCTCTCCCAGGGACACTCCGCTAAAACAACAACACAAAATATGCTGACGTCAGCGTCACGTTAAAAGCAGTGGCTTGTTAAATTTTTTCCCATACCGTCCCAAAGGTCGCTCGAAAATTTCGGAATTATATATTAAAACCTTCCTGTCAAGTGGATGCTGAAAACATACCTCTCCCGCACGACTACATAGTGAATTTTCGGCTCTAGCGATATTTACGTCCAGCGCCCATTTGTAGTAAATGGGGGGTGCCACAGAAATCACTAGCGATTTTCGTATAAACCCTTGTATTTTATATTAAAACTGCTCGAATTTAGATGTGAAGAGGCACCGAAAAGCATGCCTACTAGATCAGATGCTGAACTTGAGCGATTTGGAATCAACTACTCAAATCTACTTGGCTTTCTATAGTCGATTTCAATTCGCTTTATTTTCGCCATCTGATCTAGTAGGCGTGCTTTTTGGTGCCTCTTCACATATAAATTCGAGCAGTTTTAATATAAAATACAAGCGTTTATACGAAAATCGCTAGTGAATTCTGTGGCACGCCCGAATATAAGAAGATTGTGCAATTCACAGCAGCATCAGCACTGCTTGCCCATAATTGGGAACGTAAGTCTTTGCCAAAAATTAAAAAAATTCAAATTGGCTTTCCTCCTTTTTCCACACTCTCTCTTTCGCGATCTTAGCAAAACATCTTAGTCCACAATATTGACTGAGCGCCACAGCTCAGTTATGTGCGCCATACAAACATTTATTTGGCGTTTTCAACCACTTCCCAGACAAATTTAAAAAAATTCTTTCATAGTGCCCGAATACACAACTAATCGAAGGTTTATGGCAACTTTTAAATCTCTAGGATAAGCGGTATTGGCTGTGGGTTGATAATATTTCAGTCAGTTGGGCCTACAGATTTATAAGTATAGATATACTTCTTATACTTGCAGGCAGATCAAGTTTATTATTAACCTCACATCTCCCAGAGTTTTGAAGATAGATGATTCGTAACTTTTAGAGATAGTTAGTAGTTAGCATTATTTATCCATCATATATATCTAATGGTCAGTTTTGTCAAGTAGTGGCTGCATATATTGGTTAAGTAATGACCAAAAGAAAGTTCGCGGCCGCATCGCAGCAGCAACACTGCTTCTGCAGATACAGAGCATATTACAGTCGGGCTTGAGCGACTTTCTTACTTGTTTCTGTTGATCTGGTTGCTGCCGCTGCTCTACAGATTGCCTAAGAATCCTACTTATATGTAAAATTTCTGGAATTCATCTGCATTCGGTCTAATTCTTTCTCATTGTCATTGTGAAACGTTCAAAATTATCTGCCCATACACTTTATGTAGTCGGCGATGTTTTTTTAAAAGCGTTACAGAACCTAAGACCTAAAAAACTCTAAAGTTGATTGCTTTAATTCTATAAAATCGGATATGCAGTCGCCATGCATATGTTCTAGGATTGTCGGTTTCAATAATTATCCAACACACTTTGAAAACGGTGCGTATCCATTGCAGTTAGGGTAAAGAAATGTGGGAGCTGATTCGGCTATACGCTTCACGATACTTTATCAAATTTACAAGTATCTTCCAAGCCGAACCAAATAGTGCTCTTTTATGAATGGAAAACTTTTTAGAAATATCTAATTTTCAGTTTTAAAATAGCCGTTTTTTCTAAGTTGTTTTAATGAACCCCGAACTCCGTACCTCAAACGGCAGCCGTGTTAATAACAATTAGCGCTCTAAATTCATTATGAAAATCACAATTTATTACTAGAAGATTTCTTTGCCACCTTTCCCCTTAATCTCAGACCCCTGAGGGTAGGTTAGATAATGATGATTAGCAGCTAGGCGTTTAGCCAATTAGATGGCTAATTTCGTTAGCACAATTTAAGTTCTATGAAATAAAGTGGAAAGACTCACCTTAGTTTGAGCCACATTTTGTGTTGCGTTTTGTTGACAAAGTCCAGAGTGGTGTGAGTGTTGGTTTGTGTATTTACTCCTCAACAGCAACCAAAATTGTTCAGCTCTTTATCAGCGTGCGAAACTTAAACAGAAAAACACTGAAAACTGTTTCGATGCCTGCCCGCTCATAGAACAATAAACCGCATTAACTTGGCCCGATGTCTACCTGACACAACCGGCAGACGTTTTCCTTTTCTCTTTCCTTAAATGCGATAAAGATCTTTACGGTGCACTGCCGTCGCCGCCCATGGAACAACAACAATAAAAATGTGCTGTCAGTTGACACCGCTGGAGCTGGACATGGACATGGGATGCACACACATTAAAATTTCATTCATGAAAAATTACAAGTACAAAAAGCCGGAAACGGATGCACAGGCCAGGCCCTACAGGAGCCGTCCAGTAGGTAAAAAGGGCCGACGGTCAAATTTGCATTTTCACGACCAACTGGAGTTGGTTTTTGGTTTTCTTTTATTGGTTTGCACACACAATTGCTGCTAGCGGCAAGCAACCATCCACGAACTGGCACGAACTGAAACCGACAACGTCAAAAACTCGACTGATCAGCGCCAGCCTACGCTCACAGGTAAGCCAAGCAGTTCGAGCCAGCAGAATGATTTCATATGCGTTTCTCTGTTTGTGTTTGTGTTGCGTTCATTCACAAATACTGGTCCGGCCTCTGGCTCTGAGTCAGTCTGTGAATGGAATGGGTGAGAGAGAAGAGGGGACGGTGGGACGCCTCCGCCTCTGCCTGTGCCTTGTGTTCTTTTTTTTTTTTTTTTTTTTTTTTGCTTTTGTGTGTGGGCAGAGCGCATTGGAATTGTACATATCAACGCAGTTCAACATTTTTTGGCCAAAGATTGCATCCATGCCGGAGCCATACAAGTCTCCTCAAGCTTAACCCAAATTCAACTACCAACTAGGATGGAGAATAAATCACAGCCTGGCTGAAAAGTTCTCACACTCGTCATGGCATTGACCATTTGATTTTCACATTTCAATGTGCCGCAAAAACAATTTTCTTCTTGTTTGATCCGTGTTTATTCTTCAAGACAGCTGCTGCGCGGACTGGGAGTAGCGCATATGTACAAATATGGATAGTGGAAAACGGGTTACAATGATTAGCACGCCGCTCACACACACGCACGCCGCACACATTTCAGCGGTATGACTGCAGATCTACCTGGAAAACCAACGGCGGCGGCGTTAACTTAATTAATTTGTGCCAGCATCCAGAGTTTCGGTCTTAATGGGCACCAACGAGGGCGGGATGTTTAGAGTCTGCAAAGTAAATAAACCACAAAGCAAACAAATTGTTAATGATTTAGATCAAGTATTTTATATAGAAAGAAAAGAAATGATATCCAAATTGATTTTTAAAGTAGTTTCCTGAGATTTGAGAAAATTAGTCAAAAACCTATAAGGTGGTAATTCAATGTAATGTTTTTTTAATTCATTTCTTCTTTTCCTTTCTTTTAGCTACTGTTTCCTTTATTGTTCTCTTTAATTGCTTCTGAATTTAGATTCTTCCCCGGTTCAAAAGTGGCTTATAGACATATATTAAAGATTTATTTGAGCACATCTAACATCCAACATTCTGATATTACCACAGCAAAAATTTTTTTTTTTTTTTGTTTCTATTTAACAAACACCCAACCAAAAATAAAAAAAAAAAAAAACAAAAAAGAAAAAAACATAATTTGGATATACAAAACCGGGTAATTATATACAAATATTCTTTACTACAAAAAACAAAACAAAAAAAATAATTATGCTATGCTCATTTTGCAAAATCATTTCATGAAATGGGTCCGAAAGTGCGTGCATAAACACCATTTCATGAATTCGACTTACACACGAAAGTTGACTATGAATTCGACGTCAATTCATGAAATGCTGTGGCGTTGCCAATTTAAGTTGGCAGATGCTACCAGATCTTGTTTTCTTAATGTCTGGTAACATTGTGCTTTAGCAAACAGTTGTTCATAAATTTTAGCCAATTGTTTGCGCACATAAAAATAAGTTTCAAGCACATAAATATCCATGAATATGAATTTTCAGAGCAAGCGATCGTTTTGGCGGACAATAAATAAAACAACATATTAAGCCAGCTCGATGGAAAAACTAAAAGAAACAACGCCAGATACAAAACGCTTTCCAATAATTTAAGGGCTAAAAATATGTTAAAATTTAGCGAGCAAGTAAAAACTAAGCTTTGTATGCTTAAAAAAAACTTATATGAGGTGAAACGCAACAACTCAACCTCTGGCGCGTGAGGGAAAACCTGCACCCACTTTAACGAACGAAATGAGCTATTTGGGACGCGTCCTGTATCAGCTCCTATGGCAGCTGGATAATACTGCATGAGTAGAGGCTGCATTTTGCCTGGAATGCTCGTCTGGCTTGTACCAACGTCATCGTTCGCTTATGCCTCCACTGGCTGTACGTTGTTCTTTTTAATCAAAAATATTTTAATGTTTTCCATTGCAATCAATTTCAATTTGATTTTGTTTACAATTGAAAAAATGATCCCCGCTTTTGTGCGTTACCACCCTGTTGAAATCTAGAGGCGCAGGCAAATTAAGTTTGCGTTGGTGCTGCCACATCTGCCAAAAAGGTGGTCATTTTGTGAATTTACAAGAGCTGCATAAACAGGAACAAATTTGATTTTGCAAATTGAAGAAAGCGTGAATTACATAGCATAAACGTAGTATATATAAAAATCTAGTTATGCACAATTCACGTATAAAATTTCCCACCGTTTCCCGCCCTTTCCCCTCCCCAAAATATTTACTCCATTACCCCCAAAAAAATGTTTTTTTATTTTATAAAAATTTTTTTTTAAATTTTTTTTTTTTTTTTTTTAAAAAAAATTTTAATTTTTTTTTTTTTAATTAAAAAAATATATTTTTTTTTTTTTTACTTTTTTTTTTTTTTTTTTTTTTGTGTTCGTTTGTTATTTCCATATTTTTTTGTGTTATTAAAAATTTTTTTTTTGTTCGTCCATAAAAAGTGTCATATATTAGGATACCGAGTTTCGAACATACGAATTCTACTGCTTTCTCTTCTTGTTGTACTAAAATTTTTGGGTATTAAAATGGAAGAAATTCTGATCCATACTATCGGATAACCGTAGTTCCAATTCTACTTAAACGACAATTTTTCGTTTTTGATTCCGACTTAGGCCACGTTTGGTCTAATAATTTCCAAATATAAAACAGCAAACAATTTAAAACTATATGTTTCTTAAAAATCTATCAAATATGATCTCGTTCGGGTTCTAGTCATTAATTTAGAAGGTTGATTCATGATCCAGGTTGATGATTTCAAAAAATAGCCCAAACTGGTTTTTGGTAACTAAGTTCCGCATCACCTCTTAGGCGTTTGAGCCCAAAGCGAGCTTCGCTAAAAATTGGTATTCGCCTCAAACGAACTCTTGTTGCTGAGCTTGGTGGAATGTTTTGCACTTGCATGAAAAGAGTTCTTAAATATTGAAAACACGAACAAATTTCTTTTTTGAAGATGATTTGACGCCTCCAGACTTATTTTGTGGGGCTATTTGAAATCAAAGGTTTACACCTGAAAAACAATATCCGCCAAGAAATAGCCGCCATTCCGGCCGGAATGTTGGACGAAATCATGCTAAATGCTGCAAAATGGGCTCAATACGGCGACCATTTACGAGATATTTAGATTTAAAAAGTGATTTTAATCAAATCTACTTAAAAACCAAATCTGCAAACCGAATATATCTTTATAGGATGCGAATCAAGAACTGTTATGAAACCGTCTCAATTAGGTGTTATTCTCTGAACTCTTAATAACGTATCGGGGAAATGAAACATAGTAGTCGTTAAGTTCGTGTAACAACATTTTTTATAACAGATTGAGAATCAGAAATCGCAGAGTAATAATCCAAATCCCGACTATAGTATTAAACTCTGTACCTAGAATAGGACAGTGCGTGCTGCTGCGCTCATCTCTAAGTCTCCTCTCTCTCTTTCTAAGATTTTGCGGCGTTGGTTGTGAAATTAGGTAGGGTGGCGGGGGGTGATTCACTTATTTCCTCATTACTTGAGAACCTCTCATCCGATCTTTATTATTTCTTCGGCAAATCGATACATATTGCTATTGACTAACTATCTCTAGAAGGTACGAATTATCTATAAACAAAACTGTGGGAGATATGACGTTTTTTCAAAATTGCAGGGGCGGGAGGGGGCGTGGACAAAATTGAAAATAAACTTGATCTGCTTGCAAGTATAAGAAGCATTTGTCCCATACATGTCAAACTTCTATCTCTTACCATCTCTGAGATATGTTTGTTCATACGGACGGACGGACAGACAGACGGACATGGCTATACCGACTCGGCTGTTGATGCTGATCAAGAATATATATACTTAATAGGGTCGGAAATGATTCCTTCTCCCTGTTACATACTTTTGCACAAACTTAATATACTCTATGTACCTTCGGTGCAGAGTATAAAAACATAGTCCAGTCGAATAAGGTCAACCTTGTACATCAACACTGTCAACTCAAAACCAACGATTTTGTGAAAATGGCGTTTATAGTTCTCTATGGATACATCTTTTAGTTTGTAATCAATCCAATTCTAATATAAGACGTCTTAACAGAAAGCCGAAGGATCTTTAAACGCTCGAGTCTGCAGTACCACTAAGATTTGTCGCTGTTGTTGAATCATAATAATGAAGCTGTAAAATGAAATAACATATTCTCAGAGTATAAATTAAATCAATATGAAAATTGTACTCCTTATAGAACACGACGTAACGAATAGTTCTGCATCATTAACTCAAAAATCGTGTTTTTTGAAAACAATTGAAAACTAATGTCAATCGAATACATCTGAATTTGTGTGTGTTTATGTTGCTTACCCACTTAGTCTGGTCTTAAGTTAAAAAATTTCTTGAAGTTTTTTTAGGGTCCGAAAGAAAAATCCATGTACCAATACGGAACCGAATACCAAAATAAATTAGAACCAGAACAGAACCTTTAACCGAAACTTAAGATTGGTAACGTAACAGAACCGATTTAAACTCAAGATGTTGGATGTTAGATGTGCTCAGACCTGAAATTTGATATGTACATATAAAATGGATGAAGATAGTTACTCGTATCAAAACCAGTTCCGAACCGGAGTTACTCATTGAAGTTTTTAGACCAGTTTCGATCCAGTTTAAAAACCATATGTAAAAAATGATTTAGTAATAAACGTAAATTTGAGATGAGCGTTCGTAATATTGGGGTTTTTTAATCCATGCATGAGTGAACAAAATTGAGTTGTTCTTTAAGGCCTGTATCAACGTGCAGAAAATTTGATGTGTGCTTTGGTAATATAACTAAAACAGTGCGTCCATGTACCTAAAAGGTGGAAGGTCCCCTGATCATTCAGCTGTTAAGCACTGTAAACTATTTGATTTTAGTAATTAAAAACAAAAAAATATTTTATTTCTGGAGAAAGCATCTGCTCGGGTAGGTGCAACAGGATATACTTGGGGATAATAGGTCAAAAGCTGAGCATGACACTTCACAGTGTGTTTCGGATGGCACAAAACAACACTGCAGCATGACCTCTAGGCTTACGCCAATCAAATGAAGTCTTTCGGATACAAGACCGCGGTCCCTTGACTGTCTCTGGGCCGCCGCTTGACCAGAAAAGTCCATGGAATTCGAGCAGTCTACGGCATTGGCTTCTCAAGCCTCGTAGCGGTGGTTTGGGCGATCCGTTGTGGGATCGCTGCTCAGCTGCCCTCAAGAAACTAGCCTTCTTGGGTCCCTGGTATGTAAGGCAGGCCAATTTGGCCTCCAATAGATTCCTTGATCTGGCGACACACAATTAAGAAGGCGACTTTTCGACGATATCTCTCCGACCTTTTTCTACCTACCAATCTTTGAGTGTGGTTGTTCTTTAAACTGAACAAGTGAACATGTTCTTCTTCAGTTGTTAATTTTTGTTCAGTGAGTCTTGTCAGTTGTTCTTGTTCAGTTGTTACTTACTGAACAAAAAAATAACAGAAATTTGTTCAACCAATTTTCTGCCCAAAATGAGTCGCTTTGTAGGACAACCTTGGCCAATCTCTGGAGATTTCTGTGACACACCTGATTAAAAATATCTAGAGGTAGCGCATTACGCAGCTTTGCTTGTCTCAGTCTGTTTTGGTGCTGTATTTCAAGGTTGCACTACATTATATCGAACTGACATGCTCGCTTTAGATTTAACTGTCTAAATTTGTTTGGGGTTTAGTTATTTAGTCGCCAGAGTTGGGCTCAGGACATAACATTCTATATAATTTTTGTATCCGCTCCCCCCAGAAATGTATGTAAATCTGTGAGAATCCGTGTGGCCCACACAAAACCCAACGGCCACTTATGACTGTGGGAGACAGAAGTACACAAAATGTTTGAAAGCAGAAATGATTTCCTGTAAGTTTTAACTTAGGAATAGCCGTTCTGGTCAAGGCATAGCTTTCCTCAAAAAATTCTACCAGACGAAGAGAAAACTTTTCTATAGAACATTCTAAACTTCATACGATTTTGTTTCGGAATTATCTAGGATCATAATTAACTCTAAAGTGATTTAAATCTACCCTGACTGATCGTTCTTAGGGCAGCTCTGGGAATGGAAAGAAAACGTTAATTCACTTACCTTGCCTGGACAGGCAGCCTCGTATTGATGTTTAAGGCTCTCCATCTCATAAATGCAGGTGGACAAAGCTGTGCGCAGCTCACACAGCAAAACCATATCCGAACGTAGCTCGTTAAAAGCAATGCATATTTCCTCTGTGGGCGGAGGAGCCGGATCTGCAAATGATATGGGACATTTAACAAACTGTTTATAAGACTATCATCTCGAGTACTCACCAACTTTAAACTCTTGTATGGCCTGCTCCAGAGCTTTTACCTTGCGTTGTCCTATATTCGCCGGTAGTTTCATTTTCTGTGAACGCAACGACACACCCGAACCACGCAGATCGGCAAATTTGATGCCACTGCTGCCAATTTCGATGGCATTCACCACCGAGTCCACTTTGGAGGGACGCGGCTGATGATGTACCTTTTTCTTGTGCAGTTTCTTTTCATATTTGCGTGTACTGGGCGTATTCGAGGCGTGTTCATTCTGTTGATCTGCCTGAGAGATGAGCTTTTGCAAATCTTGAGTCTTGCGCTCGCGTTCCTTTTTGCGTGCCTCGATTTTCTTCATCTCGTTGATGAGCATTTGTTCTTCCTCCACCTGTTGGGTGGTGCGTTTGAATAGCTTCTCCAGCTGCTCTTTGCGCCGCCGTTCGTGTTCCGCATCGTAAACGAATGTTTTTTTCTCATTTGTTTGACTCTTGGCCTTGGCCAACAAAGCCACCACCTCGTAGTAGCGCTCCTTGAGCTCCTCGACAGTTTTGGCGCCATGCTGTTGTCGGTTCCAGCGATCGGCCATTACTATAAAGCGCAAATCGAAGCTGTGAAGAACAAGGGAATACTTGGAATCAACAAAACCTTGTGCCGGGAAATGCATTTCTCACCGTCTAGCCAGATCGAACAGATGATCTGTTTGCACTTTGCTCCAGTTTTGAATGTTGTTCCTCAGATGAGCATTGTACTCGGTCATGGTATAGCTGGGAATTTCCAGTTGTTTGTTAAACTTGGCAAAGGGATAGTCGGTGGAATCATCGCTGACCCGTTTCCAATGATGAAAAACGGCGGCATCGTTGCGCGCTGGATTTGAGAACGGAGCCCACTCCCATTTTCGCACCTTTTTCATGCCCAGACGAGCCTTGACCTGTTTGTAGCCGGCTCCAATGCCCAAAGCCGTGTCTGTGGGCAGCAACGGAGGAGCATCTTTGGTGTCTGTGTAGAGCAGAGCAAAGACCTCGCGATGCATGCCCTCGGGACGACGAGAAGCATGTTTTGTGCTGCAAAAGTAAAATAAACAATTAAAACTTATGCAGGGGGAAGGGGAACGCTTGCAAAGAATAGGAATTACCGCTCGAAATTGCGTTTCTTGGTGGCCAGAAATGAATCTCTTGTTACTTCGGGCGTATTGGCACGCTCCATGTCCAGTATATCACGTACGTCGGCCGACATGTTGAGTTATTATTAAGTTTTAGGATGAAATTAATGCAGAGTTTGTATAAATAAACAGGGCTGTTGTTTTTCTAGGGTTGTCAAAGCGTGGGTGCTAGGGATGGACTTTATTTCCCAGTATTTTCCTTAAGTTCCATCTCTAACAAAGTTAACCAGTAATGCGATAGTGAGTTATCGATAGGTGATGGTTCTATCGACTGTTTTACCATCTCTATCTCTAGTGAGCTTTCCGGCATTGTTGTTGTGATTTAATTAATAAAATATTTACAAACATTTTGTAATTCGTAAACGAATGTCAGCTCAAAAAACCCCAGAATACGACTGCACCACCAAGTGCAGGCTTCGTCAGCATGGAAACTGCATCACTGCTGCCCTTACCAAAAGGGCGATCAGCCATCAGAACCTGGCAACGTTTATTAATTTATCCTGCTGCAATTATGCAAATATACTCGATGATTTGGTGGGTGCAGCAAGTTTGTCTCTTACCATCTGCTTTAATATACTCACTCCCCAACAGGGTCGCTCGGCAGTGCACATGGCAGCGTCGGTGGCTCGCTATGAGATTCTGGAATGGCTGTTAAACCACGGAGCAAGCGTCAATGGGCGAGACTATGAGTCGGGTAGCAGTCCCTTGCATAGATCTTTGTACTATGGCAACATAGACTGCGCTGTGCTTCTGCTTAGGTATGGAGCCAGCTTGTATTTGCTGGACGAAGACGCACGCTGCCCCTTGCAGGCCATCTGCAAGTGTGATTCTGAGGCGGTTTCACAGTGAGTCAGAGATGGAATATAATTGTTGTCTTGGTTTTAATGTATTTTGATAATTTTGCAGGAACGATTTGCTTGTGTGGGGCTCCAACAAGAACTACAATCTGGGCATAGGCAACGAGCAAAACACGAATGCGCCACAGGCTGTGGATTTCTTTCGCAAGTCCAACATTTGGATTGAACAGGTGGCCCTGGGAGCCTACCACAGTCTGTTCTGTGATAAGCGAGGTCATCTCTATGCGGTGGGTCATGGCAAAGGTGGACGCTTGGGCTTGGGCATGGGAGTGGAGAACAGTTTGCCCGCTCCTAAACGAGTCAAGGTTTCCTCCAAGGTTCAAAGTGATCCTATCATATGCATCAGTGTGTCGCGACAGCACTCATTGGTGCTGACTGAAAGTTCACTGGTTTTCGCCTGCGGCATTAACAGTGACCAACAGTTGGGCGTCAGAGATGCCCCCGAACATCTGGCCCAGTTCAAGGAGGTGGTGTCTTTAAGGGACAACGGAGCCAGTGGGTTGATCAGGGTAATTGCCTGTGATCAGCATTCCATTGCCTATAGCTCCAAATGTGTTTATGTCTGGGGCAGAAATCAGGGGCAGTTTGGTTTGGGCCCTAATCTCGACACCATCCAGACACCCATCCAGATGAAATTGCCAGGACGCAGCTCAATACGCTTTGTAGAGGCCAATAATGCAGCCACGGTGTTGTACACCGAAGAGAAGATAATCTCGCTATACTATGCAGACAAGATCAGGCATATCAAGACACCCAAGTAAGATTGAATGTGATAATTAGACAGCGGATTTTGCATATTTGCATATTTTGAACCGCTTGTCGGATTTAATTTCTGATTGCACACATCTTATTTTTATTGAAAAATGATGTAAGTCTGCTTGCATATTTGCATATTAAAATATGCAGAATATGCAAAATATGCTAAAACATATATTATATGAAACTCAATGTTTCAGATCATATATTATCCTGGTAGGCCAGGGTTACTAAAAGGTCAACAACAGAAGATGAGTGATAAAAAATACTTTTGATTTAAAAACGGCTAAAAGATTTGCCATGAAACTGTTTTGAAATACATTTTTCCATATGAGGTAACCGGCATGCGTTGCTCAGGGTTCGGAAGTTATTTTCGCGAGTTATTTTAACCTATTTACCGTGACTGTCGACTTTTATAATCGCGAAATAAAACGGATCTCCATGGTAACAAAACCGCTAATTACTTAAGAAACTGCTCTTCAAGTCCACAAATGGCCACACATAGTAACATTGCCATGAATTTGACAATACTGAACCGCGATAAATATTATGGAAGACCAATACTAAAGAATATAGTCAAGATTATAAGAATCGTTTTCAACCACTTTCCGTTACCGACAAATCATTAAATCGCGGAAAAATACCAAAGAGGATCAAAAATAGTAACAATTCCAAACAAATTGTACTCGCTATAGAGTGAAAAATGCTAGGATCAATGCATAAGAGCCATTCGAAGCTAAGGGTTCTCCATGGTAATTAGACCGCTAATTACTCAAGAAACTGCTTTCCGATACCACAAATTATAATAACATAGTCACGATTATGACACTACTGAACCGCGATATACATAATGGAGGACCAATGCTAAAGAATATAGTCTCTTATTTACCCGTCTTTAATTGCCAACCATTTCATCTTCGTGATAGTCTAAACAAATCATAAAATTTTGTATATATCCGGATTTTTTGGACAGATCTTGATCTTGACCCGTCAATTTACCCATCCACATTATACAAAAAGTTTTAGAAATTTCGCGACTTTCGGACCATTGGATCCAACCATTTACGCGTCTACAATCGCCATCAAATCTTAATGATTCCCAAAAATTATAAAATTTTGCAAATTTTGCGAAAAACCAAGCTCAAATAATAATTTTTGACTATACGGCTATACGGCTCCTATATATACTCGTTTACTATTGCCGTCTATTAAGTCTTCAAAATTATCTTTAATCATATGAAGAATTTGCTAATTTCGCGATTCATTGAGCCGTTCCATCTACATCTCCTATTTACCCGTCTACATTGCCATCCATCAAATCTTCATAATAATCATAGGTCATACTAAAATTATTGGAATTTTTCGATTATTCAATCTACGCCTCTTATTTATTTATTAACGCCTGCGCTTTCATAAGTACTCATATAAAAATTCTACAAATTTCGCGGTTTTTAGTCTACACCTCTTATTTACGCGTCTTCAATTGCTATCTATTCAATCTTCTCGATTATCTTCGGTCCGTTGATTTTCTTGGCCACGCGTCTTTATGATACTTATGAAACTCAGATGTTAATTTTTGATATTTCGCTATTTTTTTGATCATTTGTTCCTTTTCAGTATTTACTCGTTTACTATTATTAAATGTTCATAATCATCTAAGCTCTTATTAAAAATGTTAAAATTTTCCAATATATTAGAACGCTCACTATACTTTTCGCCTGCGGTTTTTTAAATTCTCATATGAAATTTTGCCGAATTTTGCGGTGTTTTACCATTAAATGCTTATAAGAAAATGTACAACTTTCGCGATTTTTTGATCGTTCGGTCTTTAATTTCTATTTAAGCTATATTGGCCATGTATCTAATATTTATAATCATTTTTATTTTTTATACATTTTACATATATTTTTGCATTTTTTGCATATTTTTGCATATTTTGCATATTTTTTTATATTTTGCATATGCAAAATATGGAAAATTTGCATATATTGAATATGCAGTTTTCAATGGAAAGTGGGTTATTTAATTAGTATAAATCCAAATGTTCACATGTTGCATAAAATCCGCTGTCTAGTGATAATCAAAGCTTAACTCTAACTAAACACACACTTATATACCCACCAGCTACGAGGATCTCAAAAGTATAGCCGCAATGGGTGGCCATGTAAAGAATTCAGCTAAAGGATCGGCAGCGGCCTTGAAACTTCTAATGCTGACAGAGACAAATGTGGTGTTCCTCTGGTACGAGAATACACAGCAGTTCTACAGGCAAGTCTCAGTCTCTCAATCTCTTTACTTGGTTTTTAAACTTTCCTTCTGCAGATGCAACTTTTCACCCATACGCCTGCCTGAGATCAAGACGATCCTCTATAAATGCAATCAGGTGTTGATACTCTCCCTGGATGGTTGTGTGTATCGTGGCAAATGCAATCAAGTGGCTCTGCCCCACTCATCCTTGCAGGACCAGTCCAAACAGCCCAATTTGGATATCTGGCAAAACAACGATCAAAATCGCACTGAAATCTCCCGCGAACATGTGGTGCGCATAGAGCTAGAACGTGTGCCCAATGTGGATCGTGCCGTGGGTATATATTGCGATGAGAGTTTCTCCTCGTTTGCCGTACTGCAAGAATCGGCTTTGAAATACTTTCGGAAGCCCACGCTTCCTCGCAGAGAGCATAACTTCAAGAAGCTTTATCACGATACCTGCGATTCGGATGCTGTGCATGATGTGGTGTTCCATGTGGATGGGGATATCTTTGCGGCTCATAAATTTATCATTTATAGTCGTTCATCTGGCCTGAGAGAACTCATACGCAGTTACCCGGACAAGGATATCTATTTGAATTTTGATTATTTGACCGGAAAAATGTTTGAACTAATCCTGAAGTACATCTATACCAGCTATTGGCCCAACGAGAATGGTGAGAGTTCATACTGTTTAGTGTAATGAGTTGATAAATGTTTCCCTTTCATCTAGATATCGAATGCATTCAACAGAGTTTGGGTCCCGACAGTCCCCAGCTTAGAACCGAATGCTGTAAAATGTTTCTCACCTATGTGGAGAAATTCCAACTTCACGAATTGTCCAAATACCTGCAAAGTTATGTGCGTGACCAGCAATTCCCCTTACCCAATGCCAGACAACGCTTTCCACGCCTTCGCCGTCAGGATTATGCCGAACTATACGATGTGCGTATCATTTGTGAGGACTCCCAAGTTCTGGAGGCTCACAAGTGTATGCTGGTCGCTCGTTTGGAATACTTTGAAATGATGTTTATGCATTCTTGGGCTGAACGGGCTACGGTTAACCTAGAGGGCGTGCCCTTGGAGTATATGGAACCCATTCTGGATTATCTCTATAGCCTGGACACGGAGTCATTCTGCAAGCAGAACTACACTGAAACCTTTCTCTACAACATGATAACCTTCTGTGATCAGTACTTCATCGAATCGCTGCAGAATGTGTGTGAATCGTTGATTCTGGACAAGATTAGCTTGCGCAAATGCGGCGACATGTTGGACTTTGCGGCCATGTACAATTGCAAGCTGCTGCAAACGGGTTGCCTGGACTTTATCTGCCAGAATCTGGCACGGGTGTTGTGCTATCGCAGCATTGAGCAGTGCGATGGGCAGGCGCTGAGAAGTCTCAATGAGCATTACCGAAAGATGTTTAGCAAAGTGTTTGACTATAGGCAGATCACACCCTTCTCGGAGGCCATAGAGGATGAGCTGCTAATGAGCTGTATCGATGGTTTTGAAGTGGACCTAGACTATCGTGTAGATTTGGAGGCTAAATTGAAATTAGAAGCGGCCAAGCATAAGCAAAAGGAGTTGCGCAAACATGATGCACGTCATCAATACGAACAGCAGGCCATAACCAGCATGATGAGGTCTTTGAGTACCAGTGAAGCTGGCTCAGAAGTGGTTACCACAACTAAAGCAGCTGTGTCTAGTCAGGACAAAAACTGGTCCAAGGTGGTGGACAAAAAAGTAGAGAAACGCAAGCAGATACAGGAAGAGCTGCCCCTGCCATAGCAAAAACACCCCTTAACCTTAAAGAGGCCACGCCACCGCCACCTCCGGTACCCATTTCACCCGAAGTGGAAATCAGTTCACCCCTAAGCAAGAGCTATAATCTGGATTTCAGCTCTCTGACACCGCAATCGAATCAGAAATTGTCCCAAAAGCAGCGCAAGCGTCTTTCCTCCGAGTCCAAAAGCTGGCGTGCCCCAACTATACCCACCAGCCCGCCTGTGGCCTTGCCAAATGCTTGGGGAGTGCCCAACACTCCCAGCAGCTCTTTTAATGATTCCTTTAGCCCTCCCAACACCGGCAGCATTTCGGATCCCACCTCTTTTGCCAATATGATGCGTGGTCAGGCGACAGCTACCACTCCCCCGGAACAGCCACACAGCTTTTCCCGCATTTTGGCCGACGAGCGTCGGCAGCGAGAGTCCTATGAACGCATGCGCAACAAATCCCTGGTCCACACCCAAATCGAGGAGACAGCCATATCCGAACTGCGGGACTTTTACAATGTGGACAACGTGGACGATGAGACCATTACCATTGAACGCAAGTCCAGGCCCAGTGGCATTAATTTTAGCACCTGGCTGAGGCATTGATTACTTTTATTTGTTTGTGTTGTCCAATAACCCCCCCGGGGTAACTTGTGTGCAATGTAATAGACGGGGAGAGATCAACTTCTCCAAGACACCAATTTTCAGCCATCCATCTCAAATGTAGAACTCGGAGCCGCCTGTAAAATGTAGAAACTAAGCTAAGCCTGTGATCAGAATCCGGGGACGGCACATTAATTGGATAACAAATTTATTAGATATTTACAAGCTGGGAGTACACAACAAAATGAGGCAACAAAACATACATCGAGACTACAGACTAAAACCCGAAAACCAAAAAACCAAATGAGATAACGAAGGATGGCATTGAGAGAGAGAGAGAGAGGGAGATGGAAATGGATCAGAAGCACTCCTTACGAAAAGCAAATCCATACTGGTCGCACTTGTAGCGCAGCGTCTTGGCCAGCTGCGGAGGGCCACAATAGAAGACAGTGACTTTGCCCTTCTGCTGCGCCTGCAGCTGTTTGAACACCTTATCCCAGTTGGGACGACCGGCATTCGTGCGGGTCTTTAGGCCAGTGATCAGATCACGTTTACCCTGAGGGAAAGAGAAGGACATGGATGAGCAATCTGTTTAGTACAGTTTGGACAGTTTTTTTCCTGTACCTTCTCATGCAGCAAATCCAGTGCCAATTGTAGACCCACCGCCTTCATGTCGGTTCTTTGCAAGGCGCTGGTAATATACATGTGCATATCCAGAAATCTGTTCAGAAATAACTCAATTAACTCTAAAAGATTTTAACATCACCAAGGCCTTACCGTTCCATGGCCCCACCCAGTTCGGCCTGTTCTATTTCCAGCTGGGACAGCAAATTGACGAACCACTCAAATGAACGCTGGTCCCGATTAATCCAAAAGAAGTCCACTTTGCGCAAATTCATCACAGCTTTGGGTATTTCGCTGGCCCACTCGAATTGGCAGCGTGGACAACTGTGCCTAGCCTTCCAGTAGCGATGCATAATCGACTGAAGTATGGAGGCAAAAGGTGTCACCCCAATCCCGGTTCCAATCAGAACCGCATGCTGTGCCAAGAAAATGTGACTTGAGGGTGCCCCATATGGTCCATCGATAAAGATCTAAGAGTGTGTAGAAATCAAGTTAATTAGTATGAGGATTAGTCCCACTGTTCGGTGTGTGTGAATGTGTGACCCAAACCTCCATAACTCCCGCATCGAGTGTGACCTTGCCACCAGTGTTAGTCGTGGAGCTGCCTGCTCCACCTCCACCTCTATTTGTAAGGGAAGTGGACAACGTGCGCAGAAATGTGGGACGTCTGAGACGCGACTTTCTGCTGCCCATTGTCATTTGTGTGTGATCCTTGGTTGGGGATTACAATTACGGTTTACTACGGTTAGTTCTACGCTTGGTTTACAACTCACCTCCAGCGGCTTGGATGTGATCTCGGGCGTTAGGCTAAGCCGGGTCACTTGTAGCTTATCATTGGACTCCGCCTGGGGCTGGCGTCCTTGCTCCGCCACACTCACCGAACTAGACTCTATCATTTGTGGTTCGCTCTGGTCCAGGCTGGGCGTTTTGAAGGCAATAATTGTAGGCTTATTTCGCATATAGCGGAAGCTTTGAGCCAGCGATTTGTTTTGCGGACTGAGATAAGCCAAGCCCACGCTATTGTGACGGGCTCGCCTCACTCGCTTGTCATCGAAGGCCCGCTCCGACTCGGAACGGCCCAAGGCGCGCAACCTGAGAAACGGTGGAGAAATGATTGAGGAGGACTCGCTTGATGGAGTAGCTCTACTTACGCCTTGAGTCGACTGCGTTTCTTGTTCTTCACACTGATGTCCGGCAAGGAAATGCTCTTCTCCAGCGGCCGTTGCTTAAATTCGCCCTCGCTCAAATAGGCCCCATTGGTTATGCCCGCTTTGGGCTCGGTTGCCTCCTTGCGCGAGAAAGTTCTCTGCAGAGTCTTTTTAATGCTTCTGATACGGTTCACTCCCGTGGTAGTGCTGGCTGCAGCCTCTGGCGTGGAAGCCACCAGCTTGCGTTGCTGACGCGGTGGACGCACTGGTGGTGTCTGTTGGCCTGCCAAATTGCGGGCCAAGAAATCTGTTTGTGGTGTGGTGGTGACCACCCTCTCGGCCATGGCCGGATTGCGGGTCTCATTGAGCAGCATAAAACTTGGCGTGGGAATGGCATGCATATGCTGGGCTACCTCAGTGTGCAGCTTGTGCTGCTCCCGCTCGAAATAGCGATACAGCCGATTCGTCCACTCGCCCACCGTACGTATGTGCAGCCACATGTAATCCTCCTGCTCTGGCGCCGAGCTGATGGTGAACGGATGCCACTCATAGTTGGCTATAGCCGGTATGTTGACAAACACGTAGTCCCCGGGACGGAAATTAAAGTTGTACGGCCGCTTGATGACCAAATGGATCACCTTGGAGGGCAGAAGTAACCCAGAGCTTATGTAGGTCTTGCCATGTTCGCCTCGCATCCACACAAAGCGCAACACTCGCTCCACAATGTACACCAAGCCCGGTAGCATGAACCACTTCCAGAAATTGGGTCCATGGAAAAGCGTCAAAATCCAGAAGGGCACATAGAGCAAGTGCGTCCAGTAAAACACCTCGAAACTGCCCTTGCGCCGCACAAAAGGTTGTGAGCACACAAACATCACCGTAAGTATGACCAGCAGAGCCACACCCGTGGGATTAGCACAGCCCGGAATGAGACCAAACAGACCCGGTCGATCCGTGAGCAACCACTCGCCAATTGTATAGTGTCCGGCGTTTATTTTCGGATCATTGATGACGATAATTGAAAAGTTGAACAAGTGCATGATGGTGTGCACCAAACTGAGAACGGATATTGTGATTCCCGTCAGCTTGTGCAGATAGACATGATGATCCAACGGCAGATACGTCGACAATCCTCTGCCCCTCAAATAGGTAAGTGAATGTCGTAGCATTAGAACCAATACCCAGGCACAGTTGAAGTTAAGACATTGTCCTAGAGAAAGGGACTTTGAGTAATCTCTTCCGATATGTAAGCATCGCCTGATCATGATTAATGCATATCTAGAAAATGAACCGAGCTGGTTTGAACCCGGAATTTCGACTGTTTCAAAATTGTGAACCCAACCTTAAACCAAACTAAAGGTCAGAAAATGATTGAAAATGATTCTAAAATCTAGCTTTGTTTTTCAATATTGAGCGACAAAGAGTCGAAACCGTCACAAAAGTAAAATGGATTTTTATTACAAAATTCTAGTTACAGTATTGATATAACAAATAAAAACTCCACGTTCAGAAGATGACAAAAGTTATCTCCGCTAATTTTACGCTTACCAAAGTGTTTCGACTAACCGACTAAATCAAACATTTTAAAGATTTTGACATCTTGACATCAAGATATACAGCCTATCATAACAATCGATTTATGTCTTAGTTGTTAAGGCCTTCAAATGAGTTTTTATAGTTGTAAAGGCCTTCAAATGAGTTTTTATACCCTTGGAGAGGGTATATTGAAATTGTCCGTATGTCTGTAATGCATAGAAGAAAGCATCTCCGACCACATAAATTATATATATTCTTGATCAGCATGACGTGCTGAGTTGATATAGCCATGTCCGTCTGTCCGTCCGTCTGTTTCTATGCTATCTCCTCCGTCAGTTTTAAAGCTATCTTAACCAAACTTTGCACAAAGTCTTTTGGTACAAATACGCTGCACATTTGTCTATATTGACTATAGCATATAGCTGCCAAAGGAACGATCGGTTAAATAAGTTGTTTTAGAGAGAAAATCTTTTTCGTTTTCAATGCAATCGCTCCCAACCCTCGTTTTTATAAGTATTCTATGATTTTAAAAAATTTCACCGAGATTTATCAAAATCGGACAACTATATAGTATATAGTATAACTATATAGATAGGTCTGAAAAAGTATTAGGGAGAAAAACTTTTTTGTTTTCAATGCTATCGCTCCCAAACTTTGTACAGATCAATATTATATACTACCACACAACTCTGTCAAGTTTGATTGAAATCGGATGTCTATAGCATATAAAGGGTGATTTTTTAGCTATTATCTTTTTGGCAACACTGGCTTAAACAGCTCACGCACGTTTCGTGTTTTGTTTCACTGTCAAACATCTTCAGTTTGGTCTATAATTTAACCATGAATCGTCTTACAAACGAACAACGCTTGCAAATTATTGAATTTTATTATCAAAATGCGTGCTCTGTTAAGAAAGTTCATCGCGCGCTTCTTCCATTTTATGGTCAGTTTAATCGACCCACTGAAGCGGCTATTCGGGCTATTGTGACTAAATTTCGCACCAAATTTACATTGTTGGACATTAAACCACCAACACGCTTACGTAGAGTGCGAACTGAAGAAAATATCGCAGCTGTATCGGCCAGTGTTAATGATGACCATCAATTATCGATTCGTCGCCGTTCGCAGCAATTGGGCCTCTGTTACTCAACAACGTGGAAAATTTTGCGGAAGGATTTAGGTGTGAAGCCTTTCAAAATACAGCTGGTGCAAGAATTGAAGCCGAACGACCTACCGCAACGTAGAATTTTTGGTATGGGCTCTTGGAAAGTTGGCCGAAGATCCACTTTTTTACCGAAAAATTGTGTTCAGCGACGAAGCTCCTTTTTGGCTCAATGGGTACGTAAATAAGCAGAATTGTCGATTTTGGAGTGAATATCAGCCAGAAGCATTGCAAGAGCTACCAATGCATCCAGAAAAAGTCACAGTTTGGTGCGGTTTATGGGCTGGTGGCATCATTGGACCGTACTTCTTCAAAGATGATGCGAATCGTAACGTAACTGTGAATGGTGAGCGCTACCGTGAGATGATATCCAACTTTTTTTGCCCAAAATGCAAGAGCTTGACTTGCATGACATGTGGTTTCAACAAGACGGTGCCACATGCCACACAGCACGCGCAACAATGGACTTATTGAGAGGCGAGTTCGGTGAACATTTTATTTCACGTTCGGGACCGGTCAATTGGCCGCCTAGATCGTGCGATTTAACGCCTTTAGACTATTTTTTGTGGGGCTATGTTAAAGCTCATGTCTATACAGACAAGCCCGCTTCAATTGACGCATTGGAAGACAACATTGAAGCATTTATTCGTGAGATACCGGCCGAAATGTTGGAAAGAGTATGCCAAAATTGGACTAAGCGGATGGACCACTTGAGGCGCAGTCACGGTCAACATTTGCATGAAATAATCTTCAAACATTAAATTATATGGACCGTACTATCGATTCAAATAAAGATTTCATGCATTTTTCTGAATTTTATGTGTTTTTTTTTTTAAACTTTCCTATAGCTCTTAAAAAATCACCCTTTATTAATTACTTTGTTATTTACAAACTATAAGAAATTTTGATGGTAAATATTATGCAAAAAAAACCGAATTTTTTTATAGTTTTTAAGCTATTAAATAGAGGACTATCATACATATATTATAATTTTTCAGAATTATTTAATCTTGGAAAAAACTGAATTAATAAAAAGCAACCAAATTTTATAAGCAAAATCAAAACTTCGTGTTTGATTTTTTTGTAAAGTCATTCAATGCAGCTTACATTAAAAGAAATTGCTGGAAAAGGGGACTTAGTGTGGTCACAGGATCTACAAATGTAAACAAAACTCGCTCAACACACGTTTATGTAAGTTTATCTGTAAACCTGTGTAATTGAAAGCGTCAATAATAACTTTCTAAGTTAATCTTCTCATAAAAATGAAATGGAAAATTTAGCTAAGGAGCTTAAAAACAATGAAAAAGGGACAAATATTAAATCAGTGTACCACTTCATTCCTCCATTTAATGAAATTCAAAGATTTCCTCGAAAATCGAATGTTTCAAAGTTTTGGGAAAATAATTATTGTTGTATTAGCTGTTACTGCAACGCAAGTATAGTTTAAAAATTAAATTACACACCCATCAGTTTTTGTTGCAGGTCTTTTTCGACCTAATTATGTGACTATGCAGGATTGCACTGAACAAAACTGCATCATGGGTTTTGTTCTATCAACCATTGTTTCAAAGATATAGGGGAAAACGGATTTGTTGTATTTTTTCCCTTCTGGAATTTTAGGAGGCCACTCTTGGGATATATTTCTAGATTTATGAGTCCCTTGCATTTTTCAGTGAATCTTTAAGCCTTCAAATATCAACAAATCGTTTAAGTTTGGTCCAATTTACATATAAGCGAAAAACAAAATTATTCTTGACCCTTGGTTCGAACCTAAACCCAAAAAAAATTCTCGGGTTTGCTGCCCTGATTGTTTTCCAAGATAAATTTTGTTCCTACATTTCAAACCTTCTAGAAATCGTAAAAGGGGTGAATTAAGGTAAGGCAGGTCAATTAATTAGAAGGTTTGGCTTAGGATCGGTTCAAGGGAATCCAAACGGAATAGTTTTAGGTAAGTTCGGTTTTGCCTTTAAGGCCTATACTCAGATGAGATAAATTTTTAGTTTGGTACGATATTTCACATGAATAGAAACAATTTCATACAAATAAGATGCCTTTTCAAACGTATTCAGATTTCAAAGCTGTACAAAATTTTTCTCATTATGACAAAAATATCTTTAGAAGCTTACCACTATAGAACAATTTCATACAAATAACGCCTTTTCAAAACATATCAAAGCTGCAAAATTATTGTTTCTATTCATGTGAAATATCGTACCAAACTAAAAATTTATCTTATCTGAGTATAGGCCTTTAATAAAAACTACCGTAATTCCATTTTCATCTAGGTAAACAATTTAATGTAAAAACCCAGGTTTAAAATATTAAAATGCGGTGCTAGACAGTGTTTAACATATCAAAAGGCGGTGCTAGATCTGACGCTGCTATTTATCTCGGATATGCAATAATTATTGATTTGCCTTCTTGGAATACTCACCGCAGGCCCGAGCTATAATGACAAAACCATTGCTGGCCCGGTATTGTATGGCACGTGAGATGAATAGACACAGATTGACGGCTATGTAAAAGATGAGGTACGAGACAAACACCTGATTGTTCTTCATGTAGGCCAGCGTCAGCTGGTGAGGTATGGTGTTCCACAGCCCAGATTTACCAGAACCGCTCCCGCTGCGTTCCTCCGCTATGGGCACTAGCCAGCGATCGATACTATACAGAACCATACCATGAGTTACACTTGGACGAGGTTCTGTAAGTTACAAAACTTACGTTATGCTTAGATTCTCGAGTAGACCTCCATGCTTGTTTAATTGATTCTTAAGCGCTTCGTATGTTATTTCCCCACTATTGTGCGGATCGGCATCCTCGAACATGGCACTAGTTAGGTCCTCAATTTGATCTTCTGAGAATTCCATGCCATTCTCTTTGATGCAGTGTCTTATCACATCGTGCAGCTCCTTGTGCTGTATCAGGCCATCACCTGGGAGTAAATTGTATATCTTAAGTGTTGCGTTCTTCAATCTTTATTTGCTACGAAAACTCACCATCTATATCGTACACCTTGAACAGAAAGCGTATCTTGTCATCAGCCGATTGCCCTGAGAACTGATGTATGGCATCGATAAACTCCTGCAGTGAAATGGATCCCGAATTGTCCTTGTCGAAAATTTGAAACACACGTTCCGTGAAGAAGGGCTGTGGAACAGAACAGTGTGAGCACAACAAGGTCTTGTAGTAAGCAGGGACACACATACATTCTTAGAGGTGACAATCTTTTGAAATTCCTCACGTCGTATTTCCTGCTCATTGCCCACGGTATTGCGAAAGAGCTGCTCCAGCCTGGCCAGCGAACTCTTGTCGAAGCCGGTGCGCGGCCTGGAGTTGGTCAGATGGGAGATAAATTCCATCACCTGATTAGTGGAAATGAGATTAGCCCCATCGGTTTCTATGAGGCGGTACAGCTTATCCAGTATCTACAACAGGCAACCAGATTAAGGCAGCTGAAACATCTAGGATTAGGCCCAAAGCACTTACGCCTCGCGTATGCCAAATGTCGCGGAAGTTCTTGAAGCTCACTTTGCTGTTCTCCCCGCAAATCACATAGGCCACCGACTCGATTTGCTCGGCAAAGTCCATTTGACGATCGTCGCTGCAAGTGGGAAGGAAGGCGAGAGCAGATCAGTCTCAGCATTACCATTAAGGAACCCATTCCAGTTCCCCCCGCTGCTCGGGCTATATTTGTATTTGAATGACTTCATTACGACGACAGGCAGGCGGCAGTGACAGTCTCAGTTGCACCAGTCGCTGTCTCCAGGCCAGGCATGCGGACTATGTTAGCTGTTGTATATGTTAACATACAACACAGATAGCATCGCCAGTGGCGTTGGCATTTCAATTCGTGGCAAGCGGCATTTTCCCTGGCTTCTGGCTTCTGGAATGCCTGGAGCTGGAAGGTGCGTGTGGAGTTGGACAGCCATCTAAGCTAATTGTTTTGGCACCACTGTGAGGGGAGAAAAGGTAAATGTGGGTGGAGGGGGGAGGAACTTACGTTAAACGGCCCTTGAGATGCTCGATCCAGCGATCTTGCAATAGATAGCCCATCTGTTCGACATCGAACAGCTGAAACAGTTTCTGCTGAAATTCCTGTAAAAATATAAAAAAAAACGTTAGAGTGTTTTCATTCATTTGCTTGCACACGAATTGATACCTGCATACACAAAGGTGAAGGCACAAGTGAAAGGTTTCAGTGATTTTTTCTTTTTTTTATGTGTAACAATTAGGACTACGTAAAAATTTTGAAATTGCAATGTTACAATTCTGAAACTAACTTAATCTTCATATGGTATCCTTTCTTCAAAAATTCTTAGTCCCTGAGACTGACTGAATACCCAAGTATTTTCTATTTCAATCAAAGTTAAGTTCTTTCGACCAAGGCTGCAATCCTGTCCAGAACCAATCGCCGTAGAACCGTTTCGTTTTTTTGGGACCCGACCCCTCGAACCGGACTACGAACAGAACCTTCCGAGCTCAAGGAGGAAAATTCCTAGCTATGTATTAGCGTTGATTTGTACAGCGAAAAAAATAATAGCTTCACTATAACACATTTTGTTCTTGCTAAAAAAAAATGCGATTACTGTTGCGATAATTTAAATTTTGATTTTTAAATATTGTTTAGTATTCCAATAAACACAAACAGTGTTACCGTTCCTCAAATTTTTGTCTATATATTTTTTTAATTTAAGAAAAACCGAAAAAAATAGCACCATTAGCCCTTTTTTAGTGAATCCCGTATATTTCGCGGAATTGCCTTTGTAGAAAGCACGTGTTTAGACTAAGATTTCATTGTTTCTATCATAAAAGTTATTAATAATCATTACAATGGGACGTGGAAAGCACTGCACTGCGGAGGATCGCGATCTTATCAAAAAATTGATATTGGACGGAAAAACGTACAGAGAAGTTGGTCAATTGGTAAGATGCTCCAATGAAATGATCAACTATGAAGAAAAGATTGAAACACGCGAACGAAAACGATCTATGACCCCTCTTCATGTCAAAAGACTGATTCGTCAGAACAAGAAGGATCCCTTCAAGCCTGCTATCCAGCTTAAAAAAGAGTTTAAAATAAATGCGATGGACCAAAAAGTTTGCAACATAACCTAAAAGCCTGCAGCCCAAGAAAGGTACCACTTTTAAACGCGATACACATTACTAAGCGCATGCAAATTGAACATCCCAACAATAAAGGAACATTTTATGGTCAGATAAGTCCAAAGTGGTTATGTTTGGTGGAAAGGGATCTCGATTATACGTTAGACGTCCAAGGAACACAGAATTCAAACTCCAGTACACCACAAAAACCATTAAGCATGGAGGGTGTAGTGTAATGGTCTTGCCCTGCTTCTCCTACTATGGAGTAGGTACAATACATTGGATAAAAACCATCATGGATCAGCACGTGTACGTGAATATCATGGAGACAGTAATGCTACCCTTTGCAGAATACGAAATGCCGCTCGTATGGGTCTTTCAACAGGACAATGTTGGGCAACTATTTAAAAATTACTTGTGATGGTGGTGCTATTATTTTTTTGGTTTCCTACTGAGTCTAGAGTCAAGCAAGGATGCTTGTTGAGCCCTGTTCTGTTTTCAATATCTCTAAACGATATAGTGGACTACCTTCCGATAGGACTCGAAATAAACGGCCTGGAAATAAAAACCTTGTTATATGCAGATGATATAGTGGTCTTCGCCGAAACTCCCAAAGATATGCAAGACAATATCAACGCTTTGGAGTACTGCAAGGATTGGGGCCTCAAAGTTAACTGCGAAAAATCAAAGACGCTAATTTTTAAGAAATATTGGAGAAGGCTTGCGTCTGCGGAAAAATGGCAAATGGGAGACATTGATTTGGGGGGTTGGTGAAATCATATAAATACCTAGGAGTCTGGATCTATCACAATGCCGAATTCAACTTTCACCTCGGAGAAAAACTAAAAGATGATAAAGTAGCGATAAATAGTACTTGGAGAACGATACTTGGCAAAAAGAGGTTTCTACCAGCACTAAGTACAAGCTGTTTAATGCCGCAGTGCGGGCAATAATGTGTTATGGTGCACAAGTATAGGGGATACGACAATACGACGAAGTGGAAAGTCTTCAAAGATACTTTCCTAAAAAAAATTTTCATCTACCTCAATACACATCGAACAGGATGCTATATCTGGAGACCGGATTATCGCTTCTTCATTTATATACAGCTAACCTGCAGTTCGACTACCTGCAAGAAGCTTTATCCATGGAGGAAAAAAGTGAACCTAGGATTTTGGCAGAGCACCTTTTAAAAGAGCGACTACAATGTTTTAGAGAGTGGACAGTCTAGCCACGGATCATGGAGGATCTAGGAATATTACGGTTAAAATGGATGCAGCATATAGGATAAAATTTGTTGAAGATTCCCGGAGAAGCTCAGAGCGTTTGATCTATAGGCAACTGCACTACGACCTGGGAGAGAATAACTATTTCTCCGATGAGTTTCCCATTGAAGGAATAAGAAGTGTTTTCATGGCCAGAGGTGAAATATTAAACTTGAATTTTATTTCAAATGTCACGAGGAATGACACAAACTGCCCTCTGTGCAACTGGAGGGAGCAAGAAAATGTCATCCATTTCAATGGAGGTTGCCCTATTCTGCGGGAACTCCGGCTCTCAGTTTTCGGAAAATGTACCCTTTTTCCGCACGAAATAGTAAATATCCTCAACGGCGCGGACTGGTCAAAGCTACAGAGTTATGTGATTAAAGCCTTAGCATATAGAAATAGAATCATAAAAGATAAGGAAATTTTGTTTTTTTTATGTATTATATTAGTTATTTAAACATTTGTAAATCATGCTAGCACTAGGTCGCAAACCCAAAGCGCATGGCTGAACGATCTGGTATCTGGGGAAGACCCGGGAAGCCAGGTGTATTGCGAGGCGGTGAGCGACAGACGGTTCTTTTAACCAAGTCGCCGAATAACTAAACTTTTTTATTTTTTGATTTTTTTTTGTATACCATTACTTAGATTTATATATAGGGTGTTCACCAGCTCTCGTAAAAGCGTAAATCAAAATGCGTAAACTCCAAAAGTTTACGACACAACAACAAAACACATAGATAACAAATTACCAACTTTTTTTCTTGCCCTGGGGTATGTTTATAAAATCGCTCGTAAAAAGTGTAAAAACTTGAAGTGTTCAAAGTATCGGCTAAAAATACTTGGTATCGTGCTTATCTGATATAGAAATTTAGATACAGTTTTTTCTGTCTAGGCGTTGGCTGAGTGGATATGATTATCCCCTTGTATATTTTGATATTCCGGTTCGAGTCCCGGTAATCTGTAATCTTTTTTCTTTTTTCTTTTTTTTTTCAAAGAATTTCTTGAAATGTTTTGGTTTATTGTATCCAAATTACTAAGCCGATTTAAAAACAATGTTCTACGCAATTACTGGCAGTTCAATTGCCTTTCGATTCATACATTGCTTAACTCTATCTGACAATTATGAAGTCAGATATGACTTAATGAGCACCTACCGAAAAAGTGAAAAATTCATATTTCATAGGATGAACAATTTTGAGAGTGATTTTGAACCCCCACAAATTACAAAGAGCACCTACCGAAAAAGAGAAAAAATTCATATTTCACAAACGGAGCCATGAAACAATTTTTGATTCGGCGGCGGGTTCGACAATTGATTTTGAGATCACCATTCCAAACTACACTACAAAAATACTTCAGTTGAAATGGGTCATTTATTTTTTTATTTTTGTAAACTAGTGTAATCTTTGTGTGAGTAAAATGATTATATTCTTTATTTATGTTACTTTTTGACACGATACCGAGTAATAATCATGGCATCGTACAGTATAACCACCAGCTTACTATGTTTGGTTGGAATAAAATAAATTTTGGGATAAAATGATTATTTTCGACTATAGCGAAGAAGCTGCAATCGCTGTTGATTTGCGCATAGCGATAGCCCACATTTTAGGCACTAACAATAAGTATATATCAGAGTACCTTCAAGTTGACCCCGCGGCTATCTGCCGGATGGGTGCCTAAGTGAGGGCGAGCAAGTCCAAGTTTAACAAAGACCAAGTATGTTGTCTCTCCCCTCTCTTTTTTTTTTCTTTCTTCTCTTTTTTATTCTTTGAAAATGGAACGCAACAACAAATATGAAAGAGTGGTCCCTCGCAGAGTTTGTTTGGGGTGATGGGGGGGTGTTGTTTTGCCCGCAGAGGGGGGGTTGCCCGCCAGTTTTGTGGTAATGATAATATTTTTTTTAAAATAAAATTAAGAATTTAAATGATTAGATGTGTTTTGTTTGTTATGATGCGTATGTTGTGTGGGATGGGGTATGGCGCCGACGCCTTGACGCTAGGTTATCGGATAATTTTCACTCATGCAGTTGGTAACAATTAAACAATAATCGATTCGAAATTTTAAATAATAAATGAATTGATTCCATGATTCTAAGAAGTCATGAATAAAGCCTTCGAAACAAAACCTTAGGTTCGATCCTAGTGTTAAGACTTAGACTTAACGGTAGGTCGCCCTTTTGCCGCCATGATTTCCACCAATGTTACCCATAGCCATTGGGGGCCGCACATATTCGAAACTCAGTGTCACCGAGTCAGTCAAAGTCGACGCTTTAAGACAAACGCTTCAGATGCAGTAATCTGTCGGGTAACACTTCAACAAAAACCGACTAACCGACTTCGATGTACCCGTTAATAAAGGGAAGAAATGTTTAATATCCACCCTGTGTTTCTGAGGGGGCGGAAAGCCGAAAAATATGCAACAATTTTTCAACTCGGCTATTTATTATCCGAACTTTATGAAAATTTGAGGAATTGTAGATATTGCGAATACAAATGTTAGTTTTAAATTTGAGATCGATATCTTAATTTACAATTTCTTAAAATATAAAAAATTATGGGAGATATTCATAGTCAGCTCGGCGAGAATTTAAAACAAACTTGATTTGCGAGCAGACAATAGGAGTATAAATTTCTAATTTGGTTGCTTTAGCTCTTCTAGTCTCGGAGATCTAGGTGTTCAGACGCAAGGGAACAAATGTTATATAGCCTTCCCTTATGTTAATTTACAGGGCATTAACATAAATATATTTTTTTTTAACTGGTTAACAGGGCTGCAAACCCAAAACATTTTTGAAGAGATCAGATGACAAAAATAGTGTTTCTTAGGAAAGAACCGAATATTATGCAATTCTTTTTCGTTTCACTTATTCGATTCACTTATTTGCTCATAACTTAAGAACCGCTCATCCGATCTTAATCATTTCATTGGCAAATCGATACACATTGCTAATGACTAACTATCTCTAAAAGGAACAAACCCTCTATCTACAAAACTGTGGAAGATATGTCCTTTTTTCCAAATTGCGGGGGCGGGAGGGGGCGTGGCAAAAATTGAAAATAAACTTGATCTGCCTGCAAGTATAAGAAGCATTTGTCCCATACATGTCAAACCTCTATCTTTTACCATCTCTGAGATCTGTTTGTTCATACGGACGGACGGACAGGACGGACGGACGGCTGTTGATGCTGATCAAGAATATATATACTTTATGGGGTCGGAAATGATTCCTTCTCCCTGTTACATACTTTTGCACAAACTTAATATACTCTATGTACCTTCGGTACAGAGTATAAAAATGTTGAAGTAATTACGAATTGTTTTTGACACAAAGTCAAGGCCACAGCTTAAACGAAAACAAAGAAAGTACAAATCAGAAATCACAGAACATCACTCGATTCGTACTGAATCAGAATATGTTATCTATTGTGAGAATTTTGAAGAAACTTTTTTCTTATCAAACTAATTAAGAGTCACATTTGGATTTTAGAATGATTCATATTTTATTTAAGTGCACACAAGAACAGAACATACTAGAACTGTAGAGCGATGGATCTGAAATGTGCTCTTCTGCATGAATTTGCCCTACATTATGACACCCTTTCTAGCCTTTTTTAATGGGTATAAGAAGTTGTAAAACATGCAATTTATGTGTCCAGTTAAACAGCCTCTGCCCAAAGTGTTAATTAATTTATAAGCGTATTGTTTAAACAAGCATTTGTTTATAGCATTCAATCGAAGATTTATGGGATCCGAGATAGCAGGTAGAGAGAAAACATAATCAAAGTACTTCTGACAGATTCCCTGGTCCACACTAAATAAAAAACACTGCTTCTTGATATCTTAATGACATGCCATCTCACGATTATGGCGTTTGTCTGCACATCGGAGAGATTAGCATGGGCCACAATTTGATGGAATATATGCATATTTAACGGATGAGCACTTGGTGGGTCCGGCAACTGGTTGGACAGCTTTCTTGGAGCCCCATAAAAATGCGAAACACCAAACAAAACAAAATCAAAAACCCATCGCGAGTACACAAATCAAAAAACGAGTTTTCAATTTTCGGCAGCCAGGTAAAGGACCACAGAATATGTGGCACAAGGTCAAGCCGTTCCCAGTGCTCCCTTACCCAGTTGATATAATTAAGATGGTGTCGTGTCCAAGCTTACCTCATCTAGAAACAGTTTGCGGAAAGCCTCACGTGTATGTTTCCCCTCATCGAAGAGCGCACTGCACTCTGATATCAAGAGCCAGCGCTGCTTCTCCCGTCGCGCCTCCAGCTCCATGGAGCTGCAGTTTTTATCTAAATTGAGGTTGTATCGCTCCATGTATAAGTTCGATTGCAGCGTTGCCTTTGCTGCTGGTGCTTCCTGTTTGCCGACGCCATCGCTGCTGGCAAACAGAATGCTGGGTGAGCTGGCGCTGACTAAGCCCGTCGCTAAATCTACTCCTGCTGGTGCCGCTAAATCCATTGTATCCAGATTGAGTACAGGTGCATCCGTTTCGATATCACGTGCCCCGTGTAATCTTTCCAGATATTGGGCAGCCTGTTGCAGCACCTGACTCACACCAGTCACTTGTGGTGGCTCGGGTGCCTCTGCTGTGGTAGCATCGGTGGCAGCTGGAGTAGCTGTAGTTGTGGACGTAGTGTTAGTGGTGGGTAGCTCGTCCGAGAAGGACACCTTTTTCGGTGATCGCGACGGAGTAACTGGTATCTCTAGGGATTTGCTGGACGAGACTGAACCCCGATGATTGTCTCCCTGTGCTTTCAAATCGTTATCCATTTTGGCTCACACACGCGTCAACACATTCTACAAATTATTAACAAATTATCCTCACTCCGAACTCGCACTCAAAGTTCTCGCGAATCAGAACGCTTCAGCGAACGACAGACCAGCTTTGGAATACTACAAAAAAACAACACCAATCGGACGCAGCAACGAGCAGCAACTGAAAGCGAAAGCCCCAAAGCCCCCCAAAGGCAACAGCAGCGGCAGCCACACGAACGAGCCACAGCGAGGTGAGAGCCTCGGTATCGGATTGACTCGGCTTTTGCTGGGCGAATGTTTTTTTAAAACGCGTTTCGGTTTCCAACGTGCCAAATATCGGTTTAATATTTCAAATTTTTTTTGAGCGAGTTTTTCGGCGTTTAGAATGGATATGGATACATACAGTGCGCGCCATTTCGATAGAGCCTACGTGAGCTTGTTAGGTTTAGGCACAAGCGGATGAAGTTGGAATTTCGTATTTCATGTAATGAATGTTTGTTTCGTTGATTGGTTAAGTCCGCATTTACATAACCGCATCGAATTTTGTCTAAAAGCAAATACCTTTGTTTGCTCTACGACACCACTAATAATAATGTTTATTTATTGTTTAACTATTAACAAAAAATAAATCTAGCATAAATTAGTTTTACAATATAAACCCCGTTATTAAACGATGAAATAATGTGTACAATATGTACTTTTCTGTAACCGACATGAACATCTCAATCCGTCCGTCGGCCATGAGCAGTTCGAACTACTTCACCAGGCTGCCCGGGTCGTCCCCAGATACCTGATCGTTCCTCAGTGTAATGCCCAGACTCCTACCCATGCTGACTCAAATGCCAGTGAGTGTCTCCGGAATTGTGGTCCGATAAGTCAGTGAGCTTCTTAAATAGTTGATGATTACCTCTTCTCTATTGAGAAGCAGCTTACTGAAATGCAGCATTCTCAATTCTTTAAGGATTGGGCATCTGCCCATCAAATGCAATTATTTTTTTTATCGTTTGGTTTTTATATAGGGGGGGATATATATTGTGCGTTTATAGAAGTTTGACGTCAGTTTTATTAAATCAAAGTGAGCTTTTAAGATCCAAGGAATTTTGTGCGCTGATAGAGACAGATATTTATTGGATACTGTGTGGTCGAGACACTTATTTATCCTCGGGGGTGGGAACCCCTATTGGGGGCTCCCTTCCAAAAAATCAAAGTTGAGCCTTCTTACCGATACTTAAGCATAAATGTTGAGTTTAATATTCTGGCACAAGCTTCTAAGCAATCAAGGAACTCCCTTGTGAATTGGCCTTTAGTTATTTTAAATGTTTCCAAAAAATTCATGTATTAAGTTTAATTAAACTAGTTGTAGAAGTAGTAGTTACTTTTTTAAACTTACCATTTGTAAATTTTATATGATTCCACATTATGCTACTAAGTTTAATAAAAAATCGGATGTCCATAACACAAAGCTACTATAGCATCGATCGATCAATCCTCTTTTTTAAACTGTCTTCCCTTATTATAGGAACTATCTAGAACAGCGATGGACAGCCTCCTGGCCTGCAGGGGCCGAACACATTTCGCTATATACACCGACACAAGCCGAACGCATGCTGAGGCTTGTGCCAAGAGTGCAATCAGCTTTTCAGTCGCTGGACAGCGGTCGATAAATTAGGTTAGAGCTGATCTGGTTCACTTTATTTTCACACAACAATACATTCTCAATTTTGGAATCGCTCCAGAGACGAGATAAACGCTTTTGTTGTGTTCGCTGCTTACTAAATAAATTTAAGTTTAATTTGTTTATCATAATATGTTCCGTTCAACATGAAATGAAATAGGCGTCCAAACACACAATTTTGGCCCAAGTTTGAGATTTTTTTGACTAATTTTTAATTTTTGAGGAACCTATTTATATAAAAGTAAAGTATAAAAACCATGCCACATACTCTGGCTATCATTTAAAAAAAGCATTCAATTTGGTGCACGCGTTGCGGAGGTAGCCCCTTACACACACATTTTTTCTACAAATTTATGGTATAGATTTTCAAAAAAAAGTTCTGATTTAGATGATTTGTTCGGAATGAAATTTTTTTACAGGTTTGTACTTAAAATTTCAATTATGTTTTTAAAATTCAAAAACGACACTAAATATAACGGAAAGAAGCTCAAAAATTCTTTCAATGAACCAAAAAATACGAGAAAACGGGTTCTTTATTGAAGCATAAAATTTCTTGTTATACAGTGATGGTAGATTTTTGACCAATGTATTGGGTCGTTCATTAAGTAATTTGGTTTTTTAAACACGATTTTTTTATTGTGTAAAACATTTTATGAAATTATATATTCTCCATTTTGATCCAATACCTTCTGCAATCTTTCGGGCAAGACATTGATTCCACGCTCATTAAATTTATGAACCATGCAGGCAAAACACTGGTCCAAGTGGTTTTTGACGTGCTGATTTGAGGTGAAGGTTCTCCCATCCAAAAAATTTTGCAGAAACCGGAACAAGTAATAGTCCGAAGTGCCACGTCTGGAGAATATGGTGGATGTGGTACGAAAGCCTTCGAGCGAGTCATCAAGCTTGTATGAGTTCTCAAATTTCGTATTGTTAAGAAATATTTTATTTCGTTTCAGCTGCATCTAAAAAATTCATAAATATGCGGAAGATTAAATAAATATTTGAGTGGCCTTAGTTTTGTTTTTATAAGCTTTTTTATGAAGAACGCGAATACGCGAGATCTTCGGTATTCAAATTTTCGTATTGTAATAAGACAAATTTAATCTTTCAGCAATCCCTCGAGTTGTTATTCGACTATTTGCATCGACCAACGACTTTATTTTATCCACATCGGCTTCAAGAGGCCTTCCAGGACGTGGTGCATCCTCAAGATCGAAATTGCCGGAACGAAATTTTGCAAACCAATTTTGGCATTGGCGTTCGGTTAACACATCTTCTCCGTACACATCGTATAATTTTCGCCTTGCATGAACTGCATTTTTACCCTTTTGATAGTAAAACAGTAAAATATGCAGAAAATGCTGTTTTCGATCTCCCATCTTCGATAGGGCACCAAACCAAAACTAATCCAAATTCTTTTAAATTTATCAAAAAGCCTTACTATATCAAATGTTCAAATATAACCTTAATTTCGTTTCAAGAATTTGTTGGGATTGACCTTAAAAAATTATTACGCTTAAAAGATCAATTTTAAAGGGATATCGGCATTAACTTAAGATTCATAAGTTAAGACTAAGCGACCCCGGAGGGTTTTTGAATCAAACCGGAGGCAAAACCGAAACTTCTAAATTGTTAACTTCCCGGACATCCTCTGCTGGAAATAGGTTTGGTTAGCAGAATAACTTTGTTCATATTTTTTTAGAACTCATTAAATTGACACAACATCGAAATCGGAGCATTATCATTTCCAAAGCATGTTCAATTTGGGCATATAACGACTTCGAGAAGAAAATAAAGCATATTTGAAGTTGTTTGATGGCAAAACAAATCCATATATTTATGCTTAAAGAAGGTGAGGCCAGCTTTCCATTTTGAAGTCCAGGCACTTTAGTAAGACGATATAGAGAACGTATGAATGAGTTTCATTCGGGTTTTGATTAACGTTTTTAATAGCTTCGTAAGGTAAACGCATTCTTCTCAACAAAAATATGTGATATTTTTTTCCAAATTTTTTTAATGATCTAACTCTCAAAGCTACCTTTACACTTATCATATATCTCTAAATAGTCGTTTGTCAAAAATTATCTAAAGAGAAACTCTTATCAAATTGAACATTTCAAATTACATCAAATTTTCTATTTGCTCTGCTATTACACTATCGTCAGAGAATCTCTTTAGGGATATATAACAAGTGTAAAGGCAGTTTAACCCTCTTCGGACTTACAAAGACATTTGTATTTTCCAAAAGCTTTTTTAACTGTCAAGGAAAGTGACATGCAACCCACAACCTTTTCCCCATGATATAAACGTAACCCGAATAGTACTATCTGCCCAGATAGACACCCTGACCGATACCAAAATCCCTGGTATGCACTCTAGCAAAAAAATTTTTCTTTTTGGATTGATGCTATTTTTATAAAGAAATATAATTCCTGGTTTTTTCACATCTTCCACAAAGCTCTATCTGTCACATAAACTAACATGTTAGAAAATAAATTGTTAATTTATCTGACACATAGCAGCTATCTAGATGATGTGATAATCTTTGGCTCAAAAGAAATTAATTTCACCATCTCGTTTATAATTTAACTACAGTTGTCCCCTGGTTTGAAAGTACAAGAAGGGCGACGTGACATTGAGTGACATCAATGTTAGTTCAACTGTTCAAAGTTAAACGAGGCCCACAGCCTATTAACATAGACTCCACAAATGTGAAAATCCTTACTTCTTTTTCCTAAGTTTCTTCGCAAGTCCGTAGAGGCCTTTAGGTTCGATAAGTAAAGCAACCGGTTCGAGAAGCAAACCTCTACCGAACCTTCTTTAGAATTTCAGAGCATTGCGGCCTTGTTTAAAGTAGTTTGAAATGTATTTAATACATTTATGCCGAATCGGTCATTAAAGAAGTACTTCGGGATAGAAAAAATCGTATTTGAGCAAGAATTTTGTTCTCGAATCTAGTATTTTCTTACGATTGATACCGTGTTTACTGTTTAATCCAGCAATAAAATTTGCCTTTCCATGTTTTATGCACTAAAAATTGTGATAATCTTGAGAATCTTAAGTGGCTCCGTACTTACAGCTGTCTGGTAACCAAATCCAAACCTCAGATCTTACGGCTGGTTCTATCCAAATGAACCGCAGTGTGTGTGTGTGTGTGTGCATGGTTAGGGGGAGATTTGCCATAAAATGGCCGCCCGACTATCGATGCTAGTCTACGTCATTTGGCTGCTATTCTAATTTGTTGGTCTTGGTCGTCGTGAGATTGTGTACACTTTCATTCGATAAGGGGTGGGAGGGCGGTGGGGGAGGGTGCGCAAACGCAAATAATTCAGTCGACGTCTTCAGTTGTGTCAGTTGTTCAGTTATTTTTTAATTTCAATGCCCGTGTTGTGTAATAATCAAACTTGTTTATGTGTCGCGAGGCGTTGAACGTGTCTGTTACCGAATTCTGGGCCCTGACTGCAGAGCACATACTTGTGGATTGGGCCAGGAAATGAGCCGAGAGTGACTAAGCGAGCCAAGCCAATCAATCGACGGCTAAGCGGTCAATAAATCCATCAAGGTCAGGCTAACACTTGCCCTGGCTTAAGACACTTTCAACAATTGTGTTGTTATCGAGTCAGTGACCCGTCCATCCATCCGTCGAGTGCGCTTGCAGTGTGCCTTGAACGCTAAAGGGCAAGATTTGTGGATCATGATTAATGTGCGTCAATGGCCTTTGTGTTCGTGTGCCTTCCGCCTCCACCTCCCACCCCAGCTCACCTGTCTAACCATTTTTGCCGTCCAATTGTTAATTGCTGGAATTGGCATTCGCCATCACAGTTGGAGACAAAACGAGCCTCACTCACCCAGGGGAGTTTCATTGTGGCGCTGCAATTGACACCGCAGCGGCCAATTAACTCTCCACTGCTCCAATGGGTGGTCCTCTAAAGATACGCATCCATGACTGTTGGCATGCAGATTGATTTGCTTGGCCAGTTGTAGGCAATTTTCCAAATGGCCAGCGACGAGAGCGGTGTCATCAATTTAAATTAAGTTCCAGGCTTTATCGCCAGTCGCCAGTCAGCGTGCCCCCTCCCGCTGGTGCTCCTGCTCCGTCATCATTATCCAAAACATGTCATTAGGCGGCAGAATCCTGTTCTCGACTCTCTCTCCAGCTCCGTCTAAGCCGCTGCCGCTATCAACTGGCATTCCAGTTGCGAGTTGCGTGCGCCTGGCCAGCAGCGGAAATTGGCCTCCAACTTCTCGGCCTCAGACTCTGCGTAGCCGCAGACGCGAAAACATCGTCGTCGTCGTCTTAGTCGTCGTTGTCGTTGCGCGCTAATTAAAATAATTGAAATTTCTCACGGGAAACGCGCCATCGCCACACTTGCAGGGCAGATCCAGATCCATCTCCACCTCCACCTCCACCTCCTGCAGACCATATCCGTTGCAAGTGCGGCTAATTGCAAATTGCAGCTACATGGACAATGCGGACAATGTCCAACAATCGCATATTGACAGCTGGCACATTTGATGGACATTAACATGGATCATCGGGAGTAGAATTCCATTCCCATTCGCGTTCCCATTGCCATCTCCGCATAAATACATAAATTTCATTAGTTGCCGACAGTTTTGGTGTTCGTGTGTGTTTGGTCACCTAAATTAAATGTCAGCCTAGTTGGCCAGCTAGGATTTGGCTATTTAAACGCACAGGAAATGCAAAAGCCACAGCCAGATCGAGATCTCAGCCAAAGATAGCGGGCCAAAGTAACGATCGTGCCTTCGACTCGGCCGTAAAGTTGTCGAAAATGATTTGCAGATCAAGATTGGTGCGCACAATTTATGTGATGGAAACACCAAGGCTCCGAACTGCTCCCCAAGTACTCCCGTTCCGGCCGCACTCCAATTAGTGCAGAATCTTTAGAATCATTTGGAATTCATGGACAATTGTTAGTGCTAATAATGACGCCTTTAAATGTGGCATAACCATTTTTTGAGACGCGCAAAAAGTGCATTCTATACGCAAGTGTGTGTGCGTGTGTATGTGTGTGTGTGTCTCCAAGTACCGCCCATAGGCTGGCAAACCAGCTCCAGCTCCCCCACTCCTGCCAGACACAAGTTGCTCATGAGTTACGTGAGTTTTTTTACTGATCGCCAACAGAAGATTGCTGGGGACCAGGTGGCGGTGGCGGTGGTGCACAGATATCGCCCATGCTATACTGCAGAAGTATAACAATGTATGTGATGGTATTGGCCAGCATCTGAATATAAAAAAGGTCCATCTCAGTTGTGATTATTTCATAAATATTACCAAAGAACATGTCATACCTAGATGCGACTTTTGTTAGAAAATTTTTGTAATTTTCTTTGGAATTTTTTAGAATTCTTAAGAATTTTTATATTTGATTGAAGGGAAAGTGATTTAACTGAGAAAGGAAACACAGTTACTTCAAATACTCTTGATACAAGTGAGAAATTCTCTATCCTTAAATTGACATGTCGCATCTAGTTATTGTTTGGTTTTTGTTATTACTCATACGCACCGAGGCCAGTAAAGTTCCATTCAGTGGATACAAACCAAACACCGTATAATTCTGTAGATTAGAATTCAGATTGCCAGAAAGTTGACAAATCTGGGGAAAATTTAACAGAGTTATCCTACTAGCTTGCCATTTAGCAGATGACCACTCACTCTTTGCCTCAGCGACACATCCTCAGCATAGATATTGAACTTGCACAAAAGGCGCAACATTTTATGAAACTGAAAGAAAACACACTTCAAATCCCGCTCTAGCTCTAAGCTTTCTCACAAATTAACCCACCGATTGCCATACCAGGCTAAAGGCCGCAATGGTCAACACCAATTTGACACTCTCCGAGACAATGTGATAGCCATAGAATGCCAAAGCCGCTGAGACATTCAAATTGTCTGGTTCTTGTTGCATAAGCAGACGCATGGTCAGTATTAACAAATGATAAGCATTGAAGACAATTATCGTGCCAGCCTTCAGAAATATCCAGAGCAACTGCAACCGTCGACTGTGAGCCACTTGCTCACCCAGCGCTATGAACTGCACTTGCAGCTGTCAGCATAAAATCGTTTGTGGTCATGGGGAAAATGGATTAGCTTAGAGTGTGGAAGTGCTCACCGACATGATGGCATCCAATTTGGCCAAAACGGCTGGAACATCCGTTTCACTGCTGCACACAGAGGCGGCTGGCTTAAGCTGCACAGGAGGCACGTTACTCTTCCAGGCAATGGTTGCCAACATTTTGATGAAGTGGGCCACAAAATTGGACTTTATGTAGCATTTGATACGAGGGTGGACTGTAAAAGTTCTGAAAAGGAATTTTGGTTTTATGGTGAAATTTAAATGATCGTGACATTTGGAAAATTAAGTTGAAGAAAATATTTCTTTAATTTTAATGGAAAATGGAATGGAAACACAGTACAACACAAAAAAAAAACCCCGGCATAAGACCCTGAAATTATGAAAAAAGAGAAAAGTACCCATAAAACGCAAACCGAGGCTTCATTTGAAAAACGATTACGCACCGAGTCACAGTGGTTGGGGGCTTGTATGAAGCCGCGGCCATAAATACTTCTAGTTGTGATATCGTTATGAAATTTTCACCAAAATTCTAGAAAAATATTTTGAATTCATTATAAAAAAAAATTGACCGTATCTTACGACTATATCCTATAGCTGCCATAAAAACGAACGATTGATAAAAATAATTTTTTTTAGTAAAAATTTTTTTTTTTTTTCCAACCCCACCTCGAACCTGGCGTATTTATAAGTCCTCTATGCTTTCAAATAATTTCGACAAGTTTGAAAACTTTTAGTATTTTCAATGTTCAATTTTCAATTTTAAAGCATCTCAAACTCGTTACTAATCAATATTATTGCTAACACACAATTCTGTCAAGTTCGATCCAAGTCCAAAGTTTTATTACATTAAAAATTTTCAATACCGTCAAATCCCTTTTTCAATTAAAATTAGATTATTAACAAAATCACCTCCAATGCCGTCAAGAACATCATCCTGAAGTTTTACAATCCGCGACGCCGTGATATTGATGTTTGCTCATGTTTGTTTCTATGAGAACGATAAACCTCATCGATATTAGCTTTGGTGCACAATTTATTTGTTGGAGTGTTGCACGATTGTAAAGCACAAGCAGCAGGTTCATCGGTTTCAAAGCTCAGCAATTCTTCGTCGCTTTGTTCTCTTTGATAACTAAAATCTACTTTCGGACGTCCACGCTGAGGTCATTTAACCATTTTTTGTGCGTTTTATTGAAACTGTTTCCTTTTCATTAAGACAATTGGATTGATACTCAAAAACTGATGCTTTTTACGTTTGTATTGAATCCAAAATGCATAAATTTTTTTACATATGTACCCAATACATTTTGTAAGATCGCTCATCTCGGACATTTAGCCGATATTTTCAATACTGCTTTGCACATCATCGCCTCCAGTAATTTTTCTGCATTGGTGCCCATTTCAGTGCACCAACAGTTGAAAATATAGAAGCGTGTAAATACACACTGATAATAGTCGCCTACCAAAATAAAATGGAAAAAGAGAAAGTGCAATCAAAATTATAATTTAAACTTAATAAGAACACTAAACACGAATGACGAACACAAAGACACAGCACAACTACAAGGCAAAGCAGCTGCTTCGGAAGGCAAAATTGACCTTGAAAAAAAACGGAGTTAGTATATTGTTAATTGTGCACACATCTGCAAATATCTGTAGCTAACTTTAATTTTGTATTATCTTAAGATACACACAAATCCACTGAAAAAGAAATGAATCGGGGGATCTTCGGGAACACAGTTAAAACCTTAAGTAAACATTATAAAGACGCACAAAAAATGTTCAAAACAGAGTAAACTAAAGCAGTAATTTCAATATTAATACAACGCAAGTTGGCTTTATTAATAGGAACTTAAAATAAATACCTTTATCTTCAAAATCCACTAAAAATAGTTTTAATTCGGGAACGTTATTAATCGACTGAACACTTTGAGGATCGCTTTTGTTGTAAAATATTCGGCCTTGTGCAGCTGCTTTCCAAAAGGAACAAGTGCTCACGCTTTCAAGGCAATTTTTAATGTCGGTAGGTTACAAAAAAACCGGATTGCCATTAAGAAGATTGGACATTTAAGAGACAATTTGTCTATATTTTGTTCAAAATTCTGTGATCGATTTTTGATTTTTGTCCTATGGACGCAACCACTGTGCTGGGGGCCAAAAGATCTCTCGATTAAGCAATTCAGTACGGAGTACTGCTTTGAGCAAAAAAAAAGTTCATTTTTGCCCCGTGGATCCTAAAAAACAAATTAGTATGCTGAGATAGCCAAAAAACGCAAAAAAAAAGCCAAATTTGAAATTTTTAAGTGAATCTAACACGATTTTCCAGATGCGATTTGATTATAAAAATTTATGAGGATTTAAAAGCATCAATAAAAAAGTTCTTAATATGAAATACGGATGGTGAAGGGTGTAGCCAGGGGGCACCTCTCCCGCACAAATCGTGTTGGAAGAGGAGGAAGAAAGATGGGGATGCCAAAAGCAACCATCAATGTCTAGGGATGTCAATGACACAGACTGGCATATTTAATAGATACGTTAAATTCACGGTACACTGTACGCACTTAAAAGTGCATACGACACAATGAGCCTGGCTGGTGGCTCCTAACTAGCGCCCTCAGTCTTTCAGATACCCATTTAATGAATGAAAGTACGTACAACGTCCAACTAAAATTAGCTGATTTTACCCGGTTGATACAGAAAAACCCAAATGGGGGGGGAAAATTAATTCTGCAACCCCAAAAGGGGAATACGAAACACACTCCCCAGACGCAATACGATCTGGTGCGTGAAGATCAATCAAAAATGTAATAAGTTTTCTTATAAAAATATCAAAAAAATGAGTATTACTGTTGTTGCTTTTGGCCCGGACATGCTTGTTGCAGATCTTTCTGGACTGCTGCTGGAGGCTCTCCATGTCAACTGCATCAAAATTATTTTTATTGGTGAGGTCCCAAATACTTATTTTTGCCTCTACGGTATTAATCAGCGCAATTTATTTTCCTCATGAAAGCTCTTCAAATGATTTTTACGCTCACCCTTCTTTTCGGTCATTTTTTTGTTGCTTCTGACTGTCAAAATAAATAAATTTAGTTACTTTGGGCGCTTAAAAAACGCTCGAACAGCTGCTCATACCATCCACAAATTCAGAGTTCGATGTTCGAGTTCGATGTTCGTGTGGATCGACTTTTCGTTTCTCTGCGTACACACCGTAAAACGTTTGACGTCAAACCTTTTCCATGTGGTTTTACACCGTTTTTTATATGGAGTTTTTCGTTTGGAGCGCTTTACGCGTAATACTTTTTTGACACTGGATTGCGAAAACCCAAAATTCCCTCACCATTTCGTTATCCCCACACAATAACACCAGTCGATGAAAATTATATGCTTTTATTTGTAAAGATTGCTAAAAGGATGGTGACTGCATTGGCGTTGCCTTAAATCGTAGGTAAAAGCTAATAATGTTGACTGCATCGTCTATGTGTTTCTAGAGTCATTTGTCCTTCCAGTTAAAAGTAATTGGGACTCTTACAGCAAGCAAGAAAATCAGCTAAAATATCGCATTTAAAAACTTTCTCTTTGAATAATTTTTGTAAAGAAACAAAAGATATTTGAAATTCATTAACGAGTTATAATAATAATAGAAACGGCTGTGTCTGCTTCTTAAATAGAAAGTTACACCGTGCGTTGCCCCTAGTGAGACCAAGCCGATGCCCGTTAAGCTCCACTTAAAAACAGCAGTCCACCTCCCGCACAATCTTATAACATGTTAAAAGTTAAAAAAAGAACAAATATTAAAGTTAACTAAGATCCGTAAGAGGCTTCGTCCTGTGAGTCTTGTTACAGCCACAACAATATTGTTTTAAAATTTGAAAATTATTAATCTATTTTCCAAACCAATTCCTAACAATTTGTAAAACCAACCCATAATTCAAATTCATTAATCATTTTAATGCACTTTCCGTTCGGCTGATTAAAATTGAATACATGTCCCGCTACTCAAACCCAAATTAAGCCCTTGGGAGTGGCCTGGCCATGTGGTTGGGGAGCTTGAGACCCGCCCGGGCGACAGCTGAACAAAGTGTGTGTCAGTGGCAGTCAAGTGCAGTCATAAAGCTCGACGAGATCAACGGCTACTGCGATCAGTCACTCGGGCCAAGAGGGAAATGGGGAATTGCATGGGAATGGGTGGGCGGTTGGACGGATTTATGGCCTGCCCAGCGTCAACTTAATGAGTTGGCTGCATTAATAAAGCACTCCAAAAGGCGAAGGAGAAGGCGAAGGAGCAGGCAGGCACAAAAAACGCAATTGGATTAGATTAGACGGCGCAGCTGTCGTGACAGGTTGAGCTCGAGTTCGAAACGAATGAGAATTTATGGCCAATGGCCGGAGTGCGTGCCTGGGACGCAATATTTTATAATGACTTCATGAGCGGAGCTCCAGCCTCCAGCCGCTGGGTGGAAAATTGTAATAAAAAGTTGGCTTTATTTTGACTTGGTTTTTGTTTTGTTTTCGGCCAAATTTGGCTGCTTTGATTCGTCGCATAATTGGCAATTATCGATGTGAGTCGTGGGCGATGCAACCAGCTCAGCACGCAAACCCTGCGGGTTGTCCCCGCAACCGGGAGGATTTATGTCATTTAATTGTTTGTGCGGTGGGCATGGTCAGGTTTAGTCAAATAATTGAAGCCATTTATTAATTGCTTTTCCATTCACTTTTTGTGCGATCGTGAAGTGAATGTGGCGCACACACAGACGGACGGACAGAGAGCTGAGTTCCTGCACGCACATTTGCATTTTATTCAAATGTATGGACTGGAAATTAGCCTCTAATTGGAGTTTACACGCTGCATTTTTTATGCGCAAATAAATTGTTGGTGGGGCAACCCAACCAAGTCGAGCTAAGCTCTTTAAGCTGTCCGGGGTTTGCCATTTTGCCGAATTTGTCAGAGAGTCAAAATCAAAATGAAAATCAAATGGCAGCAACAAGTGCGCTCCATTCACTATGCGCACACACACACATACACACACGCACGCACACACTTTCAGCGTAATGCTGGCTCACTCACTCGCTTCGGGGGCCAACTTTGCGTATGCGTGTTTTTTTTTAGTTTCTTAACTATAATTGCACATTACAAACACAAAACTAAATGCGACACATACAGAGACAAACACACATGTCAACACGCACATGGACACGCACAGGTGAACTGGAGGCTGAGAGACAACTGCAACAACAACTCCGCTGCAGTAGGCGTGTTTATTAGACGGCCTTAAAAACCACCAAAATGGCGGATTGTAACAAAATTAAACAGTGACAACAAAAAATGGGAGTTGTTTAAGGCAATCAAGTGAAAATCAAATTGAGAGCTTTAAAGCGTGCGAGTTCGGTGAATGACAGAAAGATTGTAAAGCATAGGCCTAGGGTACAGTACGATACATAAATAGCGGATTTGAGCCACCAAACCAAGTGATTTAATTGAAAACGGTTCTGTTAAGTTCCATGTTTAATATTCTTGTTTCAATTTTCAACCTTCTTTTGCATCTAGCGAATGCGTAATGCAATAAATGAGAATGTGTCTGTGGTCAAAAAAGAATTCAGAGAGCGCAAATTACAGCGAACAGCAAAAAATGTTTTCTACACAGAAAATAAAATTCGAGATATCCTGGCTATAATCAATCCCAATGATGTCAATCAACCCAGAGTTCTAGATCAGACTTTAGCTCACACGGATTCTATCTACTTATTCGAGTTCGATTTGATCCCTCAGTCGGATCTAATCAAGAAGGTTCGATATTTATTTAATATACGTAAATGATTTGATCTTAAAGTCTGCTTGGTGCAAGAATACCCGATATTAAATTGAGCTCGATACTCGGAACTACATTCAATTCAAAAAAGGATTGCATCAAAAATGACTGAGATTAACTTTAGCTCGATCTTGTAACTAATTTTTACCTCAAAAAAATCTCACCAGAACTCAATGCAGCTTTTCTAACGACCTTTTCGATTATCAAACCAGCAAGTTCCATCCGGCTCTAGGTCATTTGTTTGCATACATTTGGTCGCTATTGAAGTCTCTTCAATAGACTTGACCCATAGTTGGTAGGGAATTCCAAGGCAACGGTTAGTGCGAAAAACCCACACCATCAATAACTTCTAAGCTATCAGAAAATTTTGGTTATCTGTACTCATTGTAGAGCTTTTCTCTATCAGTTTCAAACTTGCTCTCGGTTGCTTTCTGCTCTTTCGCTTTGGCAGTGTACTTCAGAGTGTTTTTATGCAAACGCGAGCCGAAGTTATGGTTGTGTGAATCGGTGATCGCTGCCCCACCTAGCATTTGGAAGATCATTTTAACAAGAATCAACGGTAAATCTTTGAAGCCCTTTCGGTGATTAAACGAGCGTAAGTTAAGTCGGCTCTAACCGACTTCGATATACCGTTACTTATGAAAACATGTTTAACAGTGTTCCTGCTTTCATAAGTTGACCAACCAAAAAGTATGCACCATTTTTTTAAAGTGGGAGGGTGGTAGCGGGGGGGGGGGAGTGGCCTTGGTTCACTTTTTGCTCATAATTGAGAAACCGTCCTGATCTTATATTCTTGGTAGATTCATTTTGCTAATTACTAACTATCTTTAAAACTGTTGGAGATATAAGTTTTTCCCAAATTGCGGGGGCGGGAGGGGGCGTGGCCAAAATTTGAAACAAACTTGATCTGCGTGCAGATAAAAGAAGCATTTGTCCCATACATGTCAAACCTCTATCTCTTACCATCTCTGAGATCTAGATGTTCATACAGACAGACGGACGGACGGACGGACGGACGGACAGACGGACAAGGCTATATCGACTCGGCTGTTGATGCTGATCAAGAATATATATACTTTATATGGTCGGAAATGATTTCTTCTGCCTGTTACATACATTTGCACGACTTTAGTATACCCTTTTTACTCTACGAGTAACAGGTATAAAAAGAGATTTATTTCATGGGCGACTTAAGGAAGACTCGAAAATGACTCATGCAAATGCTCAAAATGTGATTCATTTAAAAACGACTCGAAAAAGAATCGCAAATGACTCGAAAAGAGTCGAAACTGATCAGAAAAACGGGATAGAAATGACTCTTTATGAAGAGTCGCGGCTAGGGTACCATTTTCTCCCGACAAAAGTATAATTTATGATCAGAAAACGAGCGCATTTATGACTATTTTGATCAGACAGAGGACTCGAAAAAGACTCGAATGTGATCAGAAATTTCATAAAATGTTGGCTGGGGCATTGCAAGTAACACGTCTGTTGTCTTTTTTCACTAGCCCCCCCCAGCTTAATTTTGGTCGTCCCCCATTGGAGGGCGATGATCTTGCGGTATTTTCATGATCAATTTCCACTTCAAAATTTTTTAAACCATTCTGAGTGCATGGTTTTATATCTTGACAGATATCTTTCGCATTGTGGCAAATATAGATTTTTATGAGAGACAAATCCTTTAAATTTGGCTTTAACTTGATCTATATTTTTGTGCCGTTACTCGTAGAGCAAAAGGGTATACTAAAAGTCGTGGAAATGTATGTAACGGCAGAAGGAATCATTTCCGACCATAAAAGTATATATATTCTTGATCAGCATCAACAGCCGAGACGATATAGACTTTGTCCGTCTGTCCGTCTGTCTGTATGAACAACCTAGATCTCAGAGATGGTAAGAGATAGAGGTTTGACATGTATGGGACAAATGCTTCTTTTGTATCTGCACGCAGATCAAGTTTGTTTTCAAATTTTGGCCACGCCCCCCCCCGCCCCCGCAATTTTGGAAAAAGTTATATCTCCTACAGTTTTTAGAGATAGAGGATTCGTACCTTCTAAAGATAGTTAGTAATTAGCAAAATGAGTCGATTTGCCGAAGAAATGATAAAGATCAGATAGGCGGTTCTCAAGTTATGAGCAAAAGAGTGAACCAGGCCCCCCCCGCTACCCACCCCCACCCTCAAAACGCCGTATGCTTAAATCGTTTTTGTTGATCTCTGCTTTAATGCATTCAGTTATGCCATCTGCATTTCGATTGTTGGTGTTCCAAATATCGATCAGAGTTTCGTGCGAAAAATCCTATATGTCACTAAAAATGCATATTATTCGATAAAGCGCAAAAATGCGCAAAAAAGATTAATAACACTATATACCAGGGGCTTTAACAAATAACACGCCATTTTTAGTTGCTTGCGCCTAACGCGCAGCAAAAGTATTACTCCAAGGAACACAATTACATTTGTTATTTTTCTGCAAAAAACACAATAAACAAAACAACAGACAACAACAACAAAACACAAATTTCGTTTCTTATCACAGCAGATATCAATTTTACATACCGTGAGCTTCGTTTTCCATATTAAACTTGATTTTTATATTAAAGCTTTGCCTATTTATTTACTTTGCAAATACAATGAACTGGTTACGTCAATTTTCACAAGGACGTGCTTTGATAAATCATCTGACTTCAGAGAGCTGCCACAAGAGAAGAGTTGTCACCCCCCCCCCTGCCAAAAAAATATTTTTTAATCTAACTGAAGTTTTCACTTTTAATAATTAAAATCACTTTTTGAAATTAATACCATCGATTTTTTGACTTTATGCCAGAAAAATCGTAATTTCGCCCAAAGTGCAGCGATTGTCACGCCTGGCTCGCAGGCAACCAAACACATTTTGCAATTCATTCCGACACAAGACGTACTCATTCCGAGAGTTGTGCCAAGAGAGCAAACAGCTTTTCAGTTGCTTTCTAGCGGTCGATAAAATAGGTGAGAGTTATAGCCCAGTTCCACTGCCACATAGATGTACATTAGAGCGGTCCCCAAACCGGCAAAATGGAAAAAGGAGGTCTAGAAGCATTCCCAAAGCTAATTTGTCTATATTTTTAATATGTCATAAATTAATAACTTGTGGTAAACTTTAACACATATTTAAAACTTATATAAAAACAAAATTTTATTCTAGTTTTAAATGGGCGCGACAGGGTCATCAAAAGTTTTAAAAAAATTATTATTTCATACGACACGCATTAAAATTTAATCAAACTCACCAAATACAAAATTTTTACCAAACGAAGTTATTAGTTCATTTCAATTGCTGTCATTGTTTGAAATTCAAAATGAGATCTACATTTGTGGAAATAAAATATTTACAAATTTGAATAGTTTATAAATAAAATCATCGCCGACTATTCATAACTGAAAAAAATAGATGATAATAGGCAACACTGCGTATGAGTTATTTTCAAAAACTTTAGACGCCATTCGCGCCCGTTAAAACTACTTTTTTAACTTTTGTTTTTATTTACGCTAATTATACATGAAAAAAGTATCAGATAGGGGGTGAGAGCATGCCCTTAAAAATTTCATATACATGGGGATCCCTTGTTTGTAAAAATTTGTATTTGATGAAGGTGTTGTATGATAAATATATTTTGAAACTTTGAGACCCTGTCGCGCCCATTTAAAATTAAAAAAAAATTTTTGATTTTCACAATTATTAATTATACAACAAATATTAGTTTTGGGAATGCTGAGACCTCCTTTTTTCTATTTTGCCGGTTTGGGGACCGCTCTATTGTACATATATGTGGCAGTTGAACTGGGCTATTAGATTGCGTCGTTTTATTTTCGCACACCAATATACTCTCCCTTTTTTGCTCTCGCTCGGTCTTTACAAACTCTGTTTTAGACTGATGCATAATCCTAAAGCCTAATCCTAATGTCCTAAGTGTGCTGGGTGAAAACTTTATTAACCTTCCTCACCATATGGACATCTATATAACTAAGTAAATCAAGACTGCATTCCTAAAAAATGCTTTAGAAGATTCGACACTTAGAACCAGGGAAACAAACCGGTTCTGAACCGATCCGGACCAAGCCGAAACAGAACTGTTAATTCCAGCTGCTAAGCCGAACCATAAACCGAACCGGTGTCATTTCGAAAATGCTAAGCCGAACCAAAAACCACTAGCAAAACGGTTCGGTACGGAGTTTTAAGAGGTTAAGCGCTTACCTTCAGACAGTTATACTTGTAAAATTTGACATTAGGTATAGATTAATTTTAGCCGACTTTCGGTTAAATTAGGATTCGCTGACGCTAGACGGGAGTGCACTCATAGACCGAAATAATTCCTAGCGATACCTTAGCTTTTAAGAATGACTTGTCAATCACTTTAATACATGTGATCCCGTACAAATTTGCAATTATTCACAGACCTCTTATAATACCTCTCTTCAGAACTCATTGTTCCTCGGAAGTTTCCGTTCCCGTTTCCTCTAACTATGCTAACTATATTTTCAATATCCTGTACGAAGTATTTACTTTGTAAGAAGCACTTATTTAAGGATTTCCAGGCTATTCAAATCTTTTGTAGGGATTCCATTTTGAAAGACCGCAAAAATTCAATATTCACATTTTAAATCATAAAATTCTGAAAAATCAAAAACTGAAACGGGTCTTCATAAATATCAAAACCGGCGCGGCGCTCCAAAAACTATGTTAATTACTAAACCGAATCAGTCCTTATTTATTCCAATCGGTTTGCATTCCTGATTAGAACCCTTGGTAAAGCTTAAAGCATTGACCTTGGTTTATAGTTTCAACAATTGTAGTGTGTTAACAAGTGTGAAAAGGCGATATGTTAGACGAAGTTCCATACACTTTTCTGAACCATGGTTAATACGTACCAATAGTAGGTCATTTTTGCAAACCGATACCTTTTCAAAAGCAGTGTTCCGCTTCGGGAGATCAACAATTTGAGGAGTTCAGATCAGGGTCCACTTCAAGAGATCCTAAAATCCTAAGTCCCTTTAAAGGAAAAGAAAATTACATTTTTTTGAGGGATTTTCAAATTTTATTTTATCATTTGACCACTGATCAGTTTGCTATTTAAAAATTGGATGGTTCGTATAACTTTCAATAAAACCGAAAAAGTAATCCACTGAAATTATTGATCAAGACCCTCTACTAAATGCACCCATCCGGGGGTGACACAGAAATCACTAGAGATTTTGCCGACGGTTGGTTTGTAAATCTCTCAAAAGATTCGACGGTGCCACAGAACTTCGAGAGATTTCATTTTCTTATTAGAAAATGTATTTAGAACACCAGTTGTTCCAGTTAAAGTTTCATCTCTAAAACAGGGCTGAATCTCTCGCCAAAAAATTTCCCTATTTTTAGTTATGGGTTAATTTTTATGATGCATTTTTAAATTATAATTCAAACTTAAGTCATGTTCTCCATAAATAAAATGCAAAATTACAAATTAAAAACTTGCGCCAATCTTAAAATTTAACTGGGCAACCCTTTGCGCTCGCTGGTACCCATGTTGGTACACAGATGGCGACTCCATAATAGAGGGCGATTCCTGTGGCACCTAATAATTGGAATTCGGTTGGAATTTGGTTGGAAGAGGTTTCTGTGGCACCTCCCATTAGGCTCCTTTAAGCGCAATTTACTTTTTATAGTTTTCAAAAGTGATCGATTGCTCTTCATTTTTTGTTTAATCCGATGCAATAATTATGTTAGGCATTTATCATTTAAGCGTTTCTCTCAAAAAATCGTCATGTGATCATCGTTAAGCCTTAGCCTAGCTCGGTCTAAAGCAGAGAAGTGTTTTTTTTTAATTCTCTATTACAAGCCCACTGCAACGCCGACGAATGGCGAGTTGTTGTTGTCTATTAAAACACTTTGACATACACGAGCTTGAGTCAACAAAATTATGAGAGTTTTCGTCAAGCTTACCCGCTTACCAATTCTCTTTAAAAAGGGATGTCCGTATCTGGTCAAAAGGGTTTAAAATTTGAAAAGAAATTCATCTTCAATGCAGCTGACTTGACTTATTTCTGTTAGTTTCATCTAATTTCAAGTTGGACTCTCATGGTTATACGCAAACCCTAAGATTGGTTTGATTCGAAGAGTGCACTGCATAATTCTACCCCCTTCCGTTTGTCATGGAAATTCTTAGCTTGGCCTGTCGACAGCTCTGGCGACACTGCCCGAAAATCTCTTGTTACCGGCTGCTTCTGGTGCTGCTGTTGCTGCATTTTTTTTTGCTACATTGGAGCTTCTGGCTCCATGTTGAACATGTGCTTTTGGCAGCCCGCTGCGGCTGTGGCATTACCTTACCATCAAAATCAAATGGCAGACGCTCGGCTACCAGCCGGATCTTAGGTAATTCGATATGCCATTTGCTGCTGCCGCAGCTGCTCCAGCTTTAGCTATAAAACTGATCCCAAACCACTTCCCACTTGCCATGGGGAGAGTTTTCCAATTAACGTTCGTATTAGCCACCGCCCAGGGCTTTAGGAATTTCATATTTTGTTGGATTTGCTTCTGCCGCCTGTCAGTTGCAGCCATGTAACGTCATCTTCAACATGACAGACGCGGCTAATCCACACCTACCAGCAGTTGAACCGACTGCGAGTCTGCAAAAATTATTAACGCCATTAACGGCAATAGAAATATTTGTGTTGGCTAGCCAAACTTCCTCCAGCAGCTCCTCCCCCCGCCGCGGGCTGAAAAACGGGTCCAGGGGAGCTGCAAGTCATGACTACAAGCTCCGCGACTGTGGCCCACAAATGTGACTAATGGCATTTTTTAATGCAGATGCAGATGGGGAGAGAGAGCGCCCGACTCGGAGTCAACTCCTTTGCAGTTCTTTAAGTTTATAGGCAACAATTTTTAACGCCTCGCCAGGCAGCCAACCAACCGGGCAGAGATTGCCTCGAGATCCTCTCGATGTGCGTGTGCTTTTCTGCAGCGTCATTAATTTTGCCATGAATTGACAAAAACATCATAAACTACTTGTTGAACAGAAAATCCACTTCGGGCGACAGCGCAACCCACGCGCCAAGAGGATTGGCAATGCGACGATGCGGCTGCCGCCCGGCAGGCTCATGTTAGCCTGTGCAGTGCGTCTGGCCTGGGGAGCGGCAGGCAAGGTCCAAAAACCTAGGCCTCATAAATATGCCAAAGACAGCCCCAGAAGAGAACTGGGTCTCAATTGACCTGTAACTGCAGGGCTTACTTCAGATTAATGAGTGCTAAGTCTGCGGCTTTGAATTAGCCAGAGTGTGTAAAGAGGTCTGCTTGGTGGAAGTGCATGGAATGGAAGCTGGTGTAGTTGCTTTACCATTCGGAATTTGAGTCTTGGATTGAGCAGTTTACAAAGAACAAAACAAGCACGATTTACGAGTGGTTTAAGCGTTTACGAGAAGAACGTGAAAACTTGGGAAGAGTTGAAGAGAGTTGGGGTTTCTTTCTTTATGTATCCATCGATTTGATTTACAAGATTTCGTCGATCAGCTGTTCAGTGTGCCCGTAAAAAGGTCTAAAATTTTGGTCAGACTAAACGATTTTACAAAATCAGCTGTGAGGCTGATTAAGATTTGATTGAGCGGGCTGTTCGAAGAGACATACGCTACCCCGTTGAAAGTTTTCTGCATTTCAATATTTAATAACAAAATAACTACTAATTTAATGCATTGAACTAGCACCTTTTGAATAGACGAAAGACCAGCGCCTTAAAGTGGACGGAGTCAAAAGTTTTAGAGCTTTTTCTAGCTTGTACTTGAAATTTTGAAATATGTTCGGGATTCTATATCTACACAGTTATCTTAGAATGTTGTTCGTCTTAAATTGTTTTACAACTTTATCCTGTCTTGTTCTCTTAAGACCTGTAAATCGAATTTCGATTTTTAATTTCCGAACTATGTTTGCGCAATATCGACTGCAGCACAACTGAGATATGACGCTCTTGCACTGAACCTGTAAAATTATATTGCTACATATTCGCATCTTACATGAAAAGTATAAGAGATATTAGTATGAAAATATTACACAAAATGGTACACAATACAGTAAATATTTCTGTATCATTCAGTCAAAATCGTATTTTTTTTAGTTATGCCTGTCTTGAACTAAGTGAACGATATGTAAAATGTCTACACTACTATTAACCTACCAATTTTAAACTGCTTCGGCCGGCTGGTATGAACTCCATATCATCAACCAACAGACCAAATTTCAAGATCATAACCAGAGAATCTTCTTAAATATGGCTTTTGAACCATTTTTCGAACCGGTTCTCAGACTTGGCGTTTTTTTAACCCTTCCGATCTACTCTTCCCAGCGGCGCAAAACACTTCGAAGGCTATGTTTCATTCAGCGTGGATTACAATCCAGTACACTTTTACATTAGCATGGCCGCTTTGTGGACTGCTAGCTTTCGATCCCCATTACTTCGTAATCGACAAGTGGGCGATAACCGAACGCTCCGATAGCCGGAGCTCCATTACAACTGCACTTAATAATTTAAGAAAAGTAATGGGCGGTGCGCATTAGCCACAAAACAATACACATTGTATGCGCTTCTGTAATGCAGGTACTTCACGACGTAATGTACTATGGAGTACTGCTCCTTGTGCGGTTTGTCATGTTATGTTACTTATTAAAGGTTACTGGTGGTATCTGGGAGGAATCTAAGTGGGATCTGGGTGGCATCTGGGAGGGATCTAAGTGGGATTTGGGTGGGATCTGCTTGGGTTCTGGGAGGGATCTGGGTTAGGGTTGTCCATATTTTATCATTATTTTTGTTGATATTTTGTATGCCGATATAGGCGCTTATCGATATTTTTGTAAACGATATATTTGAAAAAATTACTGTAAAAATAGGTGCAAATATATGGGAAGCCTGATAAGTCATGTGGTAATATACTCTTAAAATCGCATTTCAGAACTAATTATACACGTATGGAGTCAGCAATACGCTGCAATAGGAGGTGTCACTGTTTAAGATATCGACATAAACCCAATAGCTTATTAGAGAGCTAATGCGGATGAGTTCTTCATGCTGCCTGAAATGGCATACTTTTTCGATACTTAATTGCTCCTAAAAGTTCAGTACCATCAGAACAGAAAGCATCCGCAAGCAGTATTTATAGACAACCGCAGCAGAATAACTGTAGAACATATTAAACAGCGGGTTTTCTTAAATTCTTAGTCAAATCCCTATTGGTAAAGAGCAACAGATAGAATAAATTTGTCACTTGATATTTTTTGGAGGCAAAATCTGTGAATCTTTAAGGCCTATACTCAATTATGATAAAAATTTAGTTCGGCTTTACATGAAAAAATCAGTTTTGAACAGCCTAGAAATCAGAACAATTTTGAACAGCAGCCTTACTTATACAAAGTATTGTGCCTAACTAAATTGTTATCTCATTTGAGTACAGGCTGTTAAAGTTTAAAGTTCAGAAAAAGAAAATCTCACTATTAACGTACTTTTAATATATGTACAGTACGGTTTCAGAAAACTAAGTCATTTAATCTTAAAGTTATCCTGTTAAAAAGATAAGATATGCAAGGCCACTAGAAATGGTCATTGGAAAATATATGGTGAAGGAGTTCCTTAAAAACTTTTCCGTTTTCTTAAGCTTTAGAAATTAACGATATATCAATGTTTGTGTACGCGATATATCAAATATCGATGTAACAAATTTGGATTTTTAATATTATCGATATTGATATTTTGAGAAATATCGACAACCCTAATTTGGATGGGATCTGGGTGCGATCTGGGCGAGACCTGGGTGGCATTTAGGTGGGTTCTGGGAGGGATCTGGGATCTCACCTGGGTGGGTGAAACATGATCATTTATCTAAGGAGCAGCACAATAAACAAGACTTCCTGAAAAATGATGGATCACTGCAGCAAGGGATCTTGTTGTTTTCTTTCACTGATGTCACATCAACGAGAAAACAAAACGAATACAAAAATTAATTAACCATCCCGAGTTTAAAAGGGCAAAATTGAGCAACAGTTTTTCTCCCCACCCCATTATTGACCGATTTCTATAGCAGCTACAAAAAGTTAGTCATCGCGAACCACTCGATTCCGACATATTAGTAGCGTGCAGCACCAAAAAGACTGTTCAAATTCAGTTCACAGAAGTTGAACCGCTACAGAACTGAGTCATGTACGATTCAGGATTATATACTTTGATGTGGGTCGAGAACGAGATATTAAAAAATATCCAAATACAAGAAATAATTATATTAATCAGGGCTGAAAACCGGGTCCGAGAACAACTCCGAACTGTCGGAGACTTCAACCGGAATATTTTAGGAAGTCCGAACCGAACCTGAACCGGAGCAGAAAATTTTTTCTTGTTGAACCCGAACCTGAACCGGAGCAAAAAAAAAGTAGAAAATGGTTCGGTTCAAAAAATATGATATATTATATTTTTTTTCTAGCTGCTATATATGTCAAGTTTGACATTTCCCAATATTTCTTAGCTTTGAAATAAAAACAACTTACAAAGAAACATTTTGCTTCATTGTATAATATTCAAAAGGATCTAATAAATACATATAAGCTAAAAGAATGAAAATATAATTAATAATTCTTTACCTTGTTTATCTTCTGATGAAGATGAAAAGCAATCTTTATGCTTAAAAGTTTTGGAAAAACAATCATTGTAAAGAACTTAACAATGTCGCATTTGTTGTATTCGCAGTTCCAGCAATACAAGTAAAGGTCTTGCGCACTTTTTCGACTCATATATTTGTTTTATCCAGTGATAAAATCAGTAAAAATGAAAGATTGCTGGAAGACAAACTATTGATTAACTTATACCAAGTATGTTAAATGAGGGGATCGAATTTCTTCCACTAATATAGCGAATACAAAGACTTCGGTCAATTTGGCGTTGGCTGTTGTCAGTTTTTGCACTAGTGCTGCCTTTAGAATTCCCAAACAATCATAGCAATGGCCTCTGACGACTTGCAGTAGATAGTCAAAGCCAGCTTATGATAGAACCGAGAGGTTCTTAAGACAGCTGTACAGTCGACCACCCTACTTTGTGGTGTGTGTGCGTCTTGTTATAAGAGATATGAACAAAACATAAATATATAGTCAGGAATTAGTCAGCCTTATCGCTCTCACTTACGCTCTCTGAGTGCATTTGGGAATATGCCCGACTCGTTCTAACCAATGTGATTTCCTATACGGACAAGAGAAACTCAATGCGGATTTTAAGTATCTCAATGCGGACTATCGCTAACAACTACTCACAATTGAGAGGCAGTGTACATTTTATCTCTAATACTCATTGCTCCATGATTTATTGACCTGGAGCCTGCTAAAACGTCAGATGATAGAAGCTCGAATATGATATTATCAAGCCTCTAAACTTCTATACATGATTAAAATGTTTAAAGGCCGAATTCTCATCTTCTACATAGAGCCATATATCACATTAACCTACAAATAGCAGAGTAAATTGTGAGCTTATCTGACACATAAAAGAAATCGGCACTAATTTTGTTTCAATTTACGTAAATCTTTTCTCAATTAGCGAAGAACAAAATTATTGCTGAACCCCGGTTCGAACCCGAACCTAGGTTCAGCGACCTTCTGAACCCGCTCCGTGAACCCGAACCCAAGAAGTTTTGCGGGTTCGAACCCCGGAGTGAACCCCTGCCGATTTTTAGGAGGTTTGCAGATCCATCTTTAACAATGGGTAATCAAATTAAGAGGTTGCCTGCACTGAAACTTACTTTAAATTTGAGTAGTAGTCTTTGAACAGATGGTAAAAAATGTTAAAAATATTGTTGGTTTTTTTAATTCGTCGTTATTTACATGTAACTTAATTAAAAACCTTTTATGAATCCAAAACAGCTTGGGGTCACTGTATAAGACAGTGTACGTAAGGCTACAAGTGGGAATGTTTAATTCACACAAGAATAAGCGATACGAAATCAAGTACGACTTCGTTTACTCAGAATACAAGCACACAGATGATATGTAAGAAGGCTATCTTGTTCTCATGTTTAACCAAAGCCATTCCACTTTGTTTCCCCATGCTTGTGGCGCATTCATCTTGATTCTACCCTCTCCTAATCCCAAGCCGTCTTGGGTTGACCCACACTGCGTATGCTTAATGCCCATTAACGTAATGATCTCTTTACATTCCACATTGCAAAGCGATTTGGGCCAACAAACATTTACAAACAGCCAACAGCAATTGGATGTTAAATGAATTGGTCATGGCGGCTGCCCAGATCCCAGGTCTCGGGCCAGGCAAAACGAGTAGCGCTCTCTGGCCAGTGGCCAGTAACTACTTGGTAAAAGGTAAATCGAAGCCGAGATTAATAGCGATAAGGCTATTGATTAGCATTTTAGCCACCGCCATTAGATGGAGAAGCGAAATACAAAATTGTAGACGAGCCACTCTAGATTTAATCTGCTGCGCGGCGGGCGGACGGGAGGATTGGAGGGTTCGGGTAGGTGTTACCTGCAAGCGATGCAAAGATAACTCAAGTCTGGATTCGAATTCTGATCGAAAATTAAGCGCACGCCGGCAATTTGCATAAAAGCAGTTTAATGTTGAAATGTTTTATTGAATCGCAGAGCTTGATTACCAGCAGGTGGAGAAGGAGGAGGACGACGAGGAGATTGCCTGCCGTTTCTAATTTGCAATGCAAATCTGGCTTCAAGCTAGGATGCGGCTGTAATTTGACTAAACTATCTGAACCTGAACCAGAACAAACTGGTTTTTTAATTATGAAAAAAAAAATGGATATCTAATCAGCCGGAGAGGAGGAGGATGAGAAGGAGGTGGAACGTGCGTGTCCAAAAGTGGCCAAACGATGCAGCTGCATGATCCAAATGTTGGCTGATCAGTTGTCAATCAAAGGCGACGCTGATGCTTCACACTCGACATCTTCTTAGATCGCTGGGCTGGCTGGCTGGTTGGATCGATGGATGGATGGATGGATGGAGACTATCATCATTAGTCGCTGCCAGAGACATACAGGCACGTTTGATACGAAGCCGACGTGCCGACTTGGCTGGGCTCTAATTGCAGAATTGGCAGCTGCGATCTGGAAATGGCAGGCCCAGGCAGCTCCAGCTACCTTATCCAAGTGCCAGCGACTGCAACTGTCAGCGGCGCGCCAATGTAAAGTGACGCCTGATCTTGAACTGGTTCTGTAGGCCGCACGGTGGTCCAATCACATCACCATCACCCATTCGCATATGCTCCCGCTCAAATGGTTCCCGTTGCCTTTCCAATTCTTGCAATTTCGGGCCCTGCTGTGTGCGCCTGCCTCGAGATTGAGATTTGGTGGCCTACCACATGGAGTGTCATTACTCGCGCAGGAAATCATAAATTAAGTTCGATTGTTTGACAAGGCTCGTGAAATGTTTCCATTTGAGGCTGCCGTCCGTTCACCTACGTGTGTATGCACGTAGGATCGGATAACATGAGCTCTACAATTAGTACTACATGCAACTCCATCTCCATGCAGACGTCCATTCTTCAGATGGCCCCAGCGATAGGCCCCCAAAACGGGAATCGACTCTAACAAATGGCCACAAGTTATGTGTAATGTTAGGCAACGGCCCAAAATTGGCGTGCAGCGGAAAAATGAGACAACGTGTTCCCTGGCACAACACGCACATAATTCATAAAAGTAGCCCCACATTCCCATAGCCATTGCATGCTGCTGGAAGCTGAACGCTAGAAGGAGATTCATAGATCGCTGTATATGTGCACGCACCTGGCGGCGGCTTCTCCACTTCCACCTCTCTGCATATGCCATCAACACCAATCGCCAAATGGCGTTCGTGTGTGGCAAGTGACACACGAGGCGCTGCGGCACAGCTGGATGCGACGACTTGGGGGCAATGCGATAGTCTGGGTATAAATCTGGGAAATTTGTGGTGCCAATACAATGCAAGATTGGAGCTAGAATCGCGGCCCTTTTCATCAAACATGGTTTATGGTAAGCAACAAGGCTGCAAAACGCTCCCAAACTTAAATGAGCGGATGACGAGCCCAATCTTTGAAATCAATGCCTGCTGAGAGAGGAAAAAGGTTGGGGTTCTAAAACGCATGAAATGAAGGACTGGTTCGGCTCAATGTCTTACAGAGAGGTATTATTCCACCGGATCGCACAACAACTTGGTTTTTTGGAGCTAGCTAAAATTAACAATTTTCCAAACATCTTATCATCAAAAACGAGGATGAAGTGAGCCGAACCGATATTACTTTCGGTTGCGACCTAAGGATTTATAAACCATAAATTAGCATATTGGTTCGGTTCGGAAACAATTTGCATCCCAGTTCTAAAATGAATTTAGATCAATTTTTAATGAACCTTAAAGCTAAGTACTCAGACGCTCGAAACTTTTGTCGGAGCCCATCTTATTAGACAGCTCAGGAAATCCGCAACTGAGCAACTAACAATTCGCTACGAAAATAAGCAGGGACCTGCCAACTCGATTTTACGAAAACTGCAAATAAATTGTCGAAGGGCGTCCGGAAATTATGAAACTTGTTTGATTTAATTTATTAAAATTTGCCCAAACACCCCTAAGCCTCCGTAGTCTCCACAGCCCATTATAGTAGTGATTCCTCTGGCTTACTGTGGTAGTTTCCGTTGCTACCGCCGCTCCCGTTGCACCTACCAAAAGCGCCTCTGGAAATTATCAAGAAATTTCTGCTCCGTCAAAAATTTCGATCGTTTAAGTACGTAGCTTAATCATTTGCAACTTTTCACTGGCATTGAAAAAACTGCCAAATTGAGGTTTTAAATATTTTTATGGCATGAACAAAAGTTGAAAAAGTAAAATCGGGGGTGCCGGAAATCTCCTCAAAACGTTGAATGTATGTTTTTTATAAGTGCATTACTACGCAGAGGGAAAAAAAACTGAGAACATTGGACTAAAAACGAGCACAATCTTTACCAAAAACTATGATTGAACGGGTTTTCTCATTTGTAGCACAATGTTCTCACTTTAAGAAAATTTTTTTGAGAACGCCAAAACTCAAATTGAGTTCATATTGTTCCATTTTTAAGAACATGATTTGAGTTAATATTGTTCCGTTTTCAAGAACATTTTAAACTCAACTGGGAAAAAAATTGATTGCACTTGGACCAGGTGTAGGCGGATTCTTTACATTTGGGTGGAATACTGGAACGGGAACCTATTGTATATCTATTTTGATTGTCTGCTGCTTTTCCCTCCACCCTTATTATATTCCACAGGAACCTGAAACATCGCTTTACCGACCCACTCTCCACCTGACTCGTTTTGTATAAGTTTTTCAGAAAAACACAGAAAAATTTGACTGGGATTTGAGCACGGTACCTTGCACTCAACGTATGGAATGACGCGCTAGCCCATTCATCCGTTGAACAGTTTTGCAGATGCACGTCTAAAGGTCTACTTATGCTTTGTTGAGCTGACAAGAGAGAGATCAAAAAGAGAGCCAACTCGCTCTCAAACGCTCTCTCTCTTGGATATCTTTCAGTTGTAAACCGGGTTTGTTGGTGTTTAAAAATATTATCCGATTGAGAACAACTTTACTCATTCCAGAAACATTTGGAACATTTGTTATCAAGAATTTTGAGACCATCTTGTTCTTATTTTAAGTTGAAGATAACTTATTTTCTGAACAGGTTTTTTCCCTGACGAAGATCGGATGAACGATAGTCGAGTTATAAGGAAAACAAAAATTTTTGCTGGGTAGCACCGGTTCAACGGCGATGGGCAGCACTTGACTCACTTTATGGCTTCTTTATCACTTTGTGTGGCTTCTATCTAAAATTTATCAGATAAATACAAACTCTGGGGGATGCAAAGTATGTTATAGTCGGGCTTCACCTACTTGTTTTTTTGGGAAAATGTAACACAATGATTTGAAGTCGATTTACGCGGACTACGAGAATTCATTGTAGACCAGTGGCCGGAAAAACACACATGCTCATTTTTACATTGCATGTGTGTGTTTAGACACGCGAGAGCGGTCTCATTTAACACTTGTTTGTTGTTGCAAAGGAGAGGAGCGCTCTCAGTTTGCACTTGTTTGTTGTTGCAAATGAGAGCAGTGTAAGCTCGTATACTGTCGGTGTATCGACGTCGCTGATACAAAGGATAAACGTCGCTGCTTGTATACACAGAAAATAGAAACGAGCCGGACTCTGTTGTAGACCCATGGTTTCTTGGTAAAATTTTTTTAGAATTGACTGCAGATTTCGTTTTTGCTATACGCTTTGTTCGTTTTTTTCCACCCATACAAATCGACTCCGCCTAATCTATACTGATTATAACCTCGTTTTTAGTTTTCATTTCACGCAACGAGAAATCGTGGCCGCCAGCACTATACCTTTTTTGGACCTCCCACTTTGACGGCCGAAAACTTTTTGAACAGCCCTCATATCGAAGCAGTAAAATTGTTTTTGTTTACTTTAATCTGTTCGTAACGCAATAAAAAAAATATAATTGGAAAAACTCTGCGTTTTCAAAAAAGATTTTTTTTAAAAAGGTCCAAAAACAGCCTTGACATGGAGAATCCCCTTTAAGACTTCAAGAAAATAATAATACATGTATGGGTACGATCCGTACAGTAAAACGGCGCTACTGTTGTAAGTGTGCGAATGGAAACAGTACAGACGGGTACTGCGTGTTTTAAATATTCGAACTTTCTGAAAAATCAGAACCATCCATCTAGATTATGATTGAACATAACAAAAAGCAGGAACCACAACAACAAAGGTGGTCATACATTGCTGTTTCATTGGTACCTCTGGCCCAAATCTTCAGTGACTTTCGCCTAAATGTAACTGGCTCCATTAGAGCGACGTGACTAATTTATGATCCCAAAGCTTGTGTCTATAAGTTAAGAACTCGAACATAAGGGCGCGCGCACACATAAAGCTGAAAGATGAAATGACGGCAGATCTTAAGACAGATCTTGACAAATAACCACTCTAGGCTACTAACTACGATTGATCTTTAAAATTTAGTTGTAAGCTCAGCTTTGCGTACTTCTAAAATATCAAGCACAGTCGTCAGTTCATCTTTCAAGCCAGGTCGAAAGTGCCTAAACGAATTGGGTTAGTTTTAAAATTTTTTTCAATCGGGAGTGGATTAAATGGAAAATTTGGTTTTCAAATCGGAACGGGATAGACTTGGAATCAGCAACTTTCAGCAAAAACTCAAATGGAGGAGTACAAAATGCCCACAAGTGCATCACTGTGGGTTAAATGGTGAAGTGAAGGATTAAAAAAGAAACGGGTTTAGCCCGCACATGGACAAACAATTTAGAGATTTATAAGTTGTGCACAAAATGACTCCGTTCACGATTCCAAAAATTATGTCGTTTACGAGAAGGTTAAACAATTCAATAAAATATTTTTCCAGATGCTTTAAGGAGCTGGCACACCCTTTTTGATATTCAAAGAACTCCACACCGATTGAATTTGTTAATTTATTGCTTTTTGTTTAGGATTTCGTATTTTAAGTATTAGTTTAGCTATGCACTAGACATCGACATCCACTTTGCCATCGTTTGATTCACACTTCTTTCCGCTTTTAAAACTTATTGAAATAATCACTAATAGCAGTATTTGGGGTTCTCCTTAGAGCTCTACGTTTATTAGATCCAGACGGGCCGCTGCTATGAGCGGACGCTACCCAGCAGCGGTGTGCTCTCGGCAGCCTTTGAGGTAATTACGGTATGGCGGGAGCTGGGGGCGGCAGATGGCGTAGGACCTGGTCCTGGCTTAGGTCTATTGCTGGGTCCCGGTTGCTCATCCTCGGTCGCCTCTTCGATGCGCGACTGGCGAGCTTTGCGCTTCTGCTGGCTCAGCTCGTGTAGATAGAGGGCGCTCAGGCACATATCAGCCACGCCCACACCCATGGGATTTTTGGCCAGCCTCGGCTCGACCCCATAGAGACTGTAAAGGAGCGTGTCTGCTGGCCCCTCCAAACGACCCTCGGCCTTGCTCAACCGAAGGCGTCGCATGCTATCCACGGGTCCCACGCTGGCGGATAGATTCTGTTGCAGCATTTGGCGGAAGTCGCTGCCGGCCACGGGAAAGCCTCCGGGAGCAGGTTGAAAGGATTGCGAGAGCTCCAGCTGGGCAGGACTTAGCTGGGCGGCCAGCACCGAGTTGGCTATGGAGCAATACTCCTCGCCAATGGTGCCGAATGAGATCAGGCTGTGCGTCAAAGGATTGTCTTGGGCAGCGGTCGAGGTCTTGGCCTTGACCAGCTCACCAATGGCATGCTCCCGTATGCCCTTGATAAACTGCGAAGACTCCTTGGGCATCTGCCATTCCGGATTGTTGAGGGTGAATCGCACCAGGGACATTTCCGTCTTGCCACCCACCAAACTTTGCGGCAATGGCGGTTGATTGCCGGGCTGGGGTGGTTTGATCAAATCTTCCAGGTCAACGCCGCCGCTCTGCATAATCTGCCAGTCGGGATTGCCGTGTTTGCGCACATCCATCTGGGCAAAGGAGCACACATTGCCCACGCCCCTCACGGAGACGGTGAAAGTGCGAAAGAACTTGACAATCTCCATGGCCTGGGGACGAAACACAAAGATCAGCACAAACGGAGTGACGAACGGGCTGAAGATCTCGCTGAGCAGATAACCGGCTTTGAATTGGAAGAAGTTGCTAAACTCCTTGCGCACCAGGGCGGTGTGTGCCTGTGACTTCCACTCGGTGGGCAAATAGTGTACATGGGCCAATATTGCAGTCATCAGCTGTTCCGGGCACCAAATAAGGTTCTCATCCGGTATCAGTGTGCGGCAGATGACGCCCACCACTGTGAGTACGGCAATAATGGTCAGCACATGCTCCACCTGGAAGACATGCTCCTCGTAGATGCCATAGCCCAGGATGAGCAGCAAGAGGCCACCGCTCACGAACAGCAGATTGCGAGCAATCACCGCAGCCAGCGGCGAGGAGAAGGAGCTCAGATAACGATCCGAGTACTCGTAGGCACGATTTAGACGGGCATCCAGCTCATGATCCAGCTCATTGAAGTGACGCAAATAGAGACGTCCATAGTTGGACCAGGTGCGCAGGCCCAGGGCATTTGGCTCCTTGCGTAGTATGTTGGCATAGGAGAAACTGAAATAGATTAGTTGCCAGATGAATATAACGGGAGCCAGCAGAAGATTCACCAAGGCCACGCCCAGTATCAGCTTGGACAGGCGTTGGGCCAACTCCGTTTGATTGCTCCTTACGGCAAACTCGTCTCGCAGTTGCCAATTGTTCTGGAAAGGAGATCCCGGGCCACGGAAGAGTATGAAGTCGATGTTGAAGAGCATGCCCCGGCTTAGAGAGCAAATCTCGCCCATTAAAGGCAAATGGAAGCGCACGGGAAGCAACTGTTTGTTCATCAAGGCCACTAGGTAATTCTTGAAACGCAGCACACGATGATAAATGTCCAATTCCGTCAAGGACTCCTTATCGATGCACATATGCTGCTCTGCCTGGACCTTGCGGATACGTTGCTGCACCTCATGCCAGGTGATGTTGTCCAGATCCGCATCCTCAATCTTGAGGGCTGTGTTATAGAACTTCTTGATGTCGGCATAGTGAGTGATGTGATAGATCATCTTGAGCAGCCGTATGCCCAAATAGATGGCCGCTATGAAGATGACCAGGTAAGTGAAGGTGCCAAACGAGGCCACACACTCCCCGGTGGGTATGATCACATCCGCCAATGTCGTCTTGTCGGGATTGCCACTGCTTGGCGGTGCGTTGCCAAACAGCACATCATGCTTAAGGCAGTGCGTTGTAAAGGTGAGCAGCCAGACAACGAAACCGAACTCCAAGACCTGAAACACCTCATCCAGGACAATCACCTGAAAGCCATGCTTCTGCTGGTAGTTGTACATGCGGGAGAAGAACGAGTCCAGGTCCTCAATATGATTCCAGCGCGCCTTGCCCGTCTCGGGCACTATGTGAATCATAATGCCACTGTCCCGGGGAGTGTCCTCATGTTCGCGTTCGTCTAAATGCGCAGCAGCTGCTGATTTTGCGTCGTCTGATTTTGTTTTTGCTGTTGTGTTTGTTGTTATATTCGTGAGCTCCTCGTCCAAGGAGCGATAGTTAATATTTGGGCTTGACATCATAAACAACCCAGCCCCAAGGTCAAGTGACCAACTACTTATTTATATCACCGTGAGTTTATATACTGCGTGCTTATATACTCTATATATTTTATATTTTCGCCTTTGTTTTGTATTTGGTCTTCAGCTGTTGTGCAACGGTTTGCGTTAGGCCAACTGTTGTGTTAACTTGCAGAGTTGCCAAGCTTTGTTGCCAATTCCGCAGTGCGTTGGGCAGCGAGGGGGTTTGTTGACAAACAAAATGCCAAAAATAGTCGAGCGTGGTCGCACTAATGCGTTACAGTGTTGCTAAATTTGCAAAAAATTGGTAGAAATGAAAAAATGGCTAAGAAAAGTAGCTAAAAGTCAAAACTTAAAAAATATTTGATTTTAGAACTAAAATCTAACAAATATTACACAAAAATACTTTTCAAGGAGTTAAAGGCCTATACTCAGATGAGATAAATATTTAGTTCGGCACAGTGCTTCATACAAATAAGATGCCTTTTCAAACCTGTTCAGATGTCAAAGCTGTACAAAATTGTTTCTATTCATGTGAAATATCGTACCAAACTAAAAATTTATCTCATCTGAGTAGAGGCCTTAAGACTTATAATCTGCAAATAGCTCTGGAGTCAGAATCTTCAGGATTTTTCGGACCTGAATCGCAGAACAAATAAGCTTAAAATATATCAGATTTAAATAATAATTGGTTACCTTCAGTATTGAGCTGAACGGGATGGTTGTGATTTCGCTGTTAGCAGCTAAAGCATTTTCAGTGAATTTTTAGCTAGCTAAAAATGTTGAAGACAAATGAAGAGGAACCCGAACCGGAACCGATTTTTTGCAAACCGATATTTATAGATCCGAAAAGACCGAAAAGAACTTAAACGTTTTACCAGTACGCTTTTCGGTCCTGAATGCAACCACTAGACTGCGAAACGAGCAGTTAGATTTGGCGGGTTTTTACGCAATTTGGCTCAATAGTTAGCTTCAAATAAAATAAGATTCTGGCTTAGCAAAACTTTTGTTCAGTGAAATAGAAAATCGCGAGACCAGTCTGTTTGAAAATAATGCATTCCTATGTGGCCTTTTCTTAGACTCTCGTTATAATGTCAGGCTAACCTCTGAACAGAAAAGTACATGTGTAACTGCTTTGACAGATATTTATTCAAGAATTTTATCCACTTCTGTTGAATTGCAAATAAATGAGGAAAGCAGCTCTAACCCAACTACTTTGTCTGAAAGTGGAGATGAAGTCGATGAAACAGAATCTTCTATACATCAGCCAATAACAAAATCAAATTAATATCTTTCACAAAGCAGCGTTGAATAGGATGGTCAATATAAGGACTTTTTTTCTCCCTCAGCTAGTACTTCCCTTTAACAAAATAAATGATAATGCTACTTAAATGGTGGTCGGAAAGCTGCAATCGGACAACCGCTTAGGAACGCTAAAAGTCTACCAGAACTTATCACCGGTAAAATTTAGCGTTAAAGAAATAAAAATCCAGAAACTATAACCGAAATACTGTATCAGGATTGAATTTTTTACCGAAAATCGGCTATTGTCTATTTAGGCGCATCCATCGCTTATACACTAGCGGCTTAAGCAAGTAGATATTATTTAAAAAGTTAATGTGGATAATTGGATTTTATCTCCTTCGACTGGATAGATTGGATACAAAAAGTTTACAAAGACTCAATAATAGATGGTGTCTATTTTATGTGTATTACAATATCACTGTTAATACCATAAAAAAATCGGGCATTTCTTCTGTAAAAAATTTTCGTCACTACGTTTTGAAAAATAAATCGAATTTTTCTCAACAGGGAAATATATTTGAGACTTTACACCCTGCTGGGGCCCCAAAAAAAAAAAAATTTTTATGATTCGAGGCTTTAGCAGAAAAATAAAAACATTTTCTATTGTTCGTCGCAATTCCGCTCTTGGAGTTAAATGTTTATTGATGTCGCAACTTTCGATGAAATTGTCCCTCCTTTATTTGACCACGGACGAGAGGAAGAAGAAAAAAGAATCAAGCGAAAGTTGAAATGAAAGTAAAAGAGAGGAGACTTTAGATAAAAATAGGTAGGACTCGCTGTATGCTCGGACGAAATTTAGTATGGGTAATTTGATAAGGTTGCGGTTTTGCTGCGCGCTTTGGTGGTGGATTTGGAGGCTTGATCTCGTAGTTGTTTTGTTTTTGTGTTTAGAAAATTATTAATAATAAATTGTTTGTCTTTTTTAATTCTTTTTGTTGTTGTTAAGTGCCATTGGGGGTGGGTTTTAGAGTGTATTGATATCGTTTTTGGTTTGATGTTGCTGCGTTGAAAAAAAATTGTTATATTTATGAGGAGTGAGTGTTTGTTGTGTTTTGAAATAAAATTTGTTTATGGTTTTTTGTTGTTTATAAAGAAAATTTAATTTATTAATAATTTTAATGAAAAGAACAATTTAATTTGGTGATGTGCGCCGTTGATTCTCGCTCTCAGCCTCCTCTCTTTCGCACTCTCAGCAAAAGGCTGGGACATTTTTAGCTGAATGGTACCTTGTGTAGTTACCGCATCTTTTAGGTTTACTTTTGGTTTGGTGGGAAAATTTGAAATAATAAAATTATAAATAAGGTAGAAAAATAAATTTAAAAAATTTTAAATTAAAGAATAAGAAAAATTTACTTTGTGTAACTAACGTAAAGTGCGATTTGGAATTACTTTTATTCACACACCAAATTACTTTTAAAAAAAAATTTTTGTTTTGGTGTTGTGAATGAATAGAACGAAGAAAATTTGCTTTTGTGCATATTTATTATTGGAAAACCTTTCTTTATTTATTCTGTTAAAATTATAGTTAAGCCTGAAAAATATTAAAAAATACTTAAATAAAATTATTTAAGTAAAATTGTTTTTTAATTTAATTAAGTAAGTTAAATAGATAATTGATACTTTTAAAAAATGGAATTAATAGTCATTATTTGGACTACGACTTATAAGTAGCGAAATAGCTAAACATAATATCAAAATTTCCGAATTTAAAGCTAATGGCGTTTTCAACTTCAAAATTGCTAGATCTAACTACTAAATAGCTAAAATGACAACACTGATGCGTTAGTGCCAATTTTCTTACCTTGACCGCTTAGAATAGACGTATAAAATTAACAACTGAATATAAACAATAAACAACCAAAATGGGCAAGCGACAGCATCAAAAGGATAAAATGTAAGCTAATTTAGTATGCCAGTTATTGGGCGTAAATAGGGTTTCTTCCCCGTAAGAATGCACAGCCGCTGCAACATCAGTACTACTTACTATACGGAGTCTTGGGCTCTGAGAAACCTTCCCTCAGAACCATAACAACAGATGCACTTAATATAATGTTACACCTTATACCCTTATTTTGGCTAGTAGTAGATAGTAATATAGGTTACCAAGCTGGCTACCAACCTTCTGGAAACCATCGAAATCCAAAAAAGTAAACATTTTCTCAAATAGCCAAGCTGCCTTAAAAGTCATACAAAAACTGTCACTGAGAGCCGCAGATATCTTAATGAGTTGGCTCTTCTTCTTCTTCTTTGGCCCGATATTTATATCACAAACTCTTAACGATCTCGGCCGCTGCTACTAATACTCGCCAATCGTTTCTGCTGCGTTGCGAGCTGGCACCAGTTGTTCACACCAAGCTTGGCAAAAGTCTTCACATCTTAGTGTTGGTCGTTCCTACGGGCCTTTTATTCCAAAATCTTTCGCATTCCGGTTGTAGACCTCTTTTACTGGAGCTTGTTTATCCATACGGGTAACTAGAGTGTCCCCATACAGCTCATACAGTTTATCATTCTTTCGGATGTGAAATTCCTCGCTAATTTTCGAAGGTCCATAAATCCTCCCTAGAATTTTTTTTAAAACGCCAAACGCTGCCTCATCCTCTGCTGATATTGTCCATGCTTCTGCGCCGTATGGCAGGACTGGGATTATAACCTACTTATATAGCGCTATTTTCGTTCGAGAGAGAGCTCTGCTCTTGAACTCCCTACTAAGTTTCGGATTTCCAGACTGGTGATATTATTGCTGGTTATCACCGATCTGTTCGCATTTGGACACTGGCGCATTATATACTCCATTAGCAGATGAAAGAAGTCACACGATGGTATCAGATGGCTCGAAGCTGTTCTTTCCTATTTTGATGAAGCTCTCAACGTCATCATGCAAAGTCAAACCTACTTTGCTGGTATACCAAAGTTAGACAGGGCTTCAAAGAACCTTGATCTTATCGGTGTGTCGAAGGCGGTTTTTATAATCGACAAAAAGATGGTAGGTTTTGGTATCTTTCTCTTAGAACTACTCCAGGATTTGATGTTTATATCTGGTCTGTGGTGGATTTATCAGGTCTAAAGACAGAGAGATGGCTGAGCGCTTGAAAACTCCAACATTGACTCGTCAGTTGCTTTTCTAAACGATATTTCAGACAACTTTAAAACAGATTTCGCCTCTCTGTCCAAATTTGTGCTGCTTTCTAACAATCCTAAATGAAGAAATGGGAATCTTCAATTGTTACCTAACCTAATATGCCAACGATTGTCCTTATTTTCCAGGTACCTCACGTACACAGAGTGGAGTGAGCTGTACGGCGGGAAGAAAGTTGAATCCCTGGAGAACGATCATGTCAAGTTTAAGCGATTGCCCTATGAGCATTGCTCAATCACCTTGGCCCCCTATGAGACGCCCTACTGCGATCTTCAGGGCAATGTGTTTGAGTATGAGGCCATACTCAACTTTCTGAAGAACTTCAAAATCAATCCGATTTCCGGCAAGAAAATGGACACCAAGTCTTTAATCAAATTGCACTTTCACAAGAATGCCAGCGATGAATACCATTGTCCGGCTCTGTTTAAGCCCTTCACCAAAAACTCGCATATTGTGGCCGTGGCCTTAACTGGGAATGTATATTGCTGGGAGGCCATCGATCAACTGAATATCAAAACCAAGAACTGGAAAGATTTGATAGATGACACCCCCTTCACACGCAAGGACATTATAACCATACAAGATCCACAGAAGTTGGAAAAGTTTGACATATCCACGTTTCATCATATCCGCAAGAATCTAAGGGTTTTGACCGAAGAGGAGCAGCTGGAGCGCAAAGACCCTGCGGGCGCACGAATTAAAACCATGAATTTGGAAACCAAAGAAACGTTGGCTCAGCTACAAAAGGATTACCAGCCTGCCGAGGAGGAGGCAGCCAGCAGCAGCTCAAAGCGTACGGCGGATAAATTCAATGCTGCTCATTATTCCACAGGAGCTGTGGCCGCCAGTTTCACCTCGACAGCCATGATGCCGGTGTCGCAGAGTGAGGCAGCCATCATCGACGATGATTTGGTCAAGTACGACAGGGTCAAGAAGAAGGGATACGTGCGGCTGAACACCAATTTGGGGCCCCTCAATCTGGAGCTGTATTGCGATCAGACGCCGCGAGCCTGCGATAATTTCATTAAACATTGCTCGGATGGCTACTATAATGGTGTCCACTTCCATCGCTCCATAAGGAACTTCATTGTAAGTTTGAAGGGTTTCCAATGAATCGCTTAATAATCTTTCTTAATTTTTGATCAGGTGCAAGGCGGTGACCCCACTGGCAGCGGTTCAGGTGGCGAATCAATTTGGGGCACCAAATTCGAGGATGAGTTCAAGCCCAATCTCACGCACACCGGACGTGGCGTTCTGTCCATGGCCAATTCGGGTCCTAATACAAATGGCGCCCAGTTGTAGGTCATCTTGGATGTAGTTTCATACCTTTCTTTATTATTGATTCTCATCTTCTTGTCTAGTTTCATCACCTATCGGTCTTGCAAGCATCTCGATGGCAAGCACACCATATTTGGCAAACTCGTGGGAGGTCTGGATACCCTGCAGAAAATGGAAAACATTGAGGTGGACAACAAGGATAGACCCATTGAGGACATTGTCATTGAAAATGCACAAGTCTTTGTCAATCCATTTGCGGAAGCTGTGGAACAGTTGGCCCAAGAGCGGGCCAAGGAGGCAGCCCTCAAGCAGGAGGAGGTCCAAAAGACGGAACAACAAAAGCGCCTCAAGGAGCCATTGAAAGTCTATAGGGAAGGTGTGGGCAAATATCTAAAACTAAACGCTCCGCCCAAGAAACCCGATGCCCAAGCTCCCCCGTCCAAGAAGAAGAAGAATGTTGCAAACGGCTTTGGTGATTTTTCCAGCTGGTGAATAAAAATTTTAACTTTAATTTATTTGTCTTGCTGCTCCCGTTCCTGCCAGCTCTTCTTCAGCTCTTGCAATCTGCTCTGCCTTCGTCGTCTTTCTGTGGATTTTCGCTGCTCTTGAGCTTTGATTTGAGCCGCTATAGAATTCTCTCCATTAAGATGATTATCCAGCTTCTCCAAGAGCAGTTTTCGTGCCTCCACACGATTTTTGGACGCCAGCCGGTGCGTGTGACACTTGATGGTTAAATTCGTGGGCAGGTGACGCAGGAACACACAGTTGGAGGTTTTGTTGACTGCCTGACCACCTGGACCACTGCCGCGCATAAAAGTCTCCTCAATCTCCGACTCCTGTAGTGTGGGATAGCAGGAGTAGTCCAGGTGGTCAGTGGTTTTGAAGCGTTGACTGAGTTGACAAGCAGGGGCAGGCCAAGCCAAGCGGCGCATCAAGATGGGCAGCAGCATCTCCTACAGTATGCGTCCCTTTATTAACAAAGTCTCACCACGCTATGGAGAAGTAAGTGCTGGGGATTAAATGCAGGAGTGTGTCAACGCTCAATCTAAGTACCTTAAAACTGAACTCAATCTCCTCAGGATTGGTAAGCTCCCGATTATGTCGAAACTCGTGCCGCACACGCCCAAGGAAGTAATTTTTATCGGTCAACTTTAGATGATTGCCGTATCGTATGAGGTGCTTATAAAGCCGTAGGATTTGATGCCGGGAAGGCATCTGGAAGGCCAACTAGTTTACAAATTTGAAAACAAAATGTTTTCATAAGCATGACATAATAAGTGTGGCCAAAGCCACAGAGGGTCCAGAGTTGCCAATGACATAACGGCAATCAGTGCTGTTCACGCTTAGTAGCTGGAAAAAGGCTAAAGAGATGATGAAATAGATTTGTTTTTGAGTTTCGACTATTCACAAATGAGACGATAGAGCCAACTGCTCATGGAAATCGTTTTAAATGTAGAATGTTGAACTTTTCGGCTATATATTTGGATGGATTTAGTTTTAGTTTTAAGGTCTGCAAAATCTGCAATCATGGATATTTAGCCAAATTTTCATTAAAATTTGCTGAAATTAATATTAGGGTCCGTGGGACCTTGGGCTTAGAATTTAAATTATTTGTTTAGTTAGGCCATACTTGACTCAAGGAAGTAATTTTCAACTTTCGGTCAACTTTAGCTGCATTTTTAAATAAATTTTATAAATTAAGTAGAAGTTTCGACATAGAAAAACAGCGCAACTCGAAAAATTTTATGAAAATATCTTCTGATACTTAGAAATAGAAAATATGGAAAAACTGCACAATACTAGATTTGTGGAAAAACAACAAGATGTGACCTTCTGTATCATTAAATTATACATGGAAAAAGCCGCTACTAAAGTAGTTTTGGTCAGTAAGGTCAAAATATAAAAAAAATCTTGACAGGGTGGTCCATTTTAAAATTGGTATTTAATTTTGCTTTAAGAAAACGGCTCGATATTTAAGGCCTAATTCCAGATGACATCAAAATCAATTTTTATGTCGATGTTCACATGAATAGAAACACTTCTGAACTGATTTAAAATCTAAATGCTATTGCAAAGCAGTCTTATTTGAATGAAGTATAGTACCGAAATAAATTTTTATGTCATCTGGAATCAGGCCTTTAATAAAAAAAAATTTTTGGAAATGTTGGTTCATGTCATTTATTTATGAAAAACAATTTCGGTCAAATGACTACCACGGCTGACTTGGCAATGTTTACATACACGGGTTGGTTTATTTACCAACATTCCAGTTTCACGAACTCGATTGATCCACAAATTGAGTTTTTATACCCTGTTCTAATTAAAAATGGGAAAAAGGGGATCATGAAGTTGTGCAAATGTATGTAACAGCTATAGGAACCACATTACTTGGCACAGGGTATTTTGCTGTCGGGGCACTCGACCGCAACACTCTTACTTGTTTTTTTTTTTTAAATGTTTTTTTTTTCAAATTTCGCACAGTTTAAGTCGAGGACTCACCACTTTTGAAATATGTTTTTAGTATTTCCCAACTTTCTTCCAGCGAATACCGATCCATTTCGTAAATGTCAAAGTTTTTACTAAATATTAGTCGCTTTCCGAATGATATTTGACGTTTTTAAAGTCAAATTTTGAATAGTTCAAACTCCAAACACTAGTTGGACCACCCTGTATTTAAAGCAATAACGCTTCAAATCTGTATAAAATTAGCACTTTCCGACCAAACACTGTTTTCACAGTATCATTTAAAGTAAATCCCATGTGCTTCACAAATCGCTTACGACCCAATTCTCCTACGATTTCGTCGTTCTCGCGTCGTTTTGCTTTCCTGAAAAGTATGAAAAACACACTTGTGCTGTTATTCTTTATTGGATAATGAGAACTTCTAGTGTTGGTAAATAAAAAAAAAAAAAAAAATTTTGTTGCAAATGGCAGTGTCTGCATCGCTGCAAAATGGAAATTGTACAATGCAGCTTGCAGAGGGATTCTCTTGCTTTGACGAGGTAGTCTCTCTCAACCGATACTTCTGCAAAAAAATCCTAAATCTACCAGATAGCACACCGACATACGTTCTAGCCATAGAGACTGGCATGGAAGATGGCCACATCTACACCTATGCATTGCATTTAAAATATGTGTGTACGCAGGCGACATACTACCAAGTGCGAGAAAGAGAGATCTCGTGGGATAATAGGAATAGAATTAGAAGAAAATCAGGAAATTTGCTGACTAAACCTAAAAAAAGAGGACTACCGGCAAGAAGTAGCAAACAACGTATATATGTATAGGCTGCTTGATTACTCCAAAGGACCTACATATTGCAATGATTCATCTTCAAGAGGTAAGATAATGTGGAGGGGTGGCGTCATATGCCTGCAAGGCAGCACAAGTCAACTTGTTGCTACAGTGGTGGACAAAAGCATTTTGACTAAAAGAAATTCATAAATAATCCATTATATCTTTTAAACAAACATAGGGTCCTTGGAAAATGGTCAAAAAAGCCATTTTTTGCATTTTTATGCCCATTTTACGATTGATCCATCAGAGATATGAAATTTCTAAAGCCAGATTCGGGTGTAGCGTGAAAAACTTGTCTAGAAGCAATAAATTTTTTACCATTTTAGGTTCTGTGCTTCGAATAAATTAATTTTAAATTCCTGTCAAAATACTTATGCCCACTCCCATTTGCACATTTTGATATATATTTTCTAACCTATGCAACTGATTGTGTACTACTTATGTTTTATTGAAGCTTACTTTTATACCAGTATTCGATACAAATTTCAAAATTTTAGGATTTTTTGTTAAAAAGATATAATGGATTATTTATGAATTTCTTTTAGTCAAAATACTTTTGTCCACCACTGTATAAGGACTTGCACTTTATGTAATATGAATGAGGTGGAAGAAATGATACATTTCAAAGAATCAAAGAATTCCGATGGAGATATTTTAAAAAACATATGCTAACAGAGGAAGAAGTGATAGGAATACTAACGCAGTCCAACAAAATGACCAACTTTGTGAGGTGCGCCCTATTGATTAAAAAATATGATATGTTTATGCTCACTGATCACAAAACTGGTTTCGGTTTAGCTCCATCAGCTCTTGTTTCCAAGATATGGCGGAAAAACGAAAAACTTGGCGGTTACCGGAATAATGATGCCAAGCTCCTGGAGGCATAAGCAAGGCCATATGAGCTTAATCCGTAAATAATAGTGATTGCGGAACACATTTGTAGCCCAATTCATATAATTTTAATGTTATTCTCGCAAGGTTGTTTGATATTTAGCAAATATGAATTTGGGGAAAATTGTTTGAATCTAGTACTGATTGAATGTTATTGTTATTGTTTGCTTGACAATTAATAAAAGGACTATGTTAGATCAAGTAGTCTTTTAATATTTCCTATACAGATTTTGTGTATCAATCTAGTTATCCTGCCATAAATTTTAATTAATTTCTTCGGGATTTACCGCCTGTAACTTTGTCCACCAAGAAGATTAAAACGCAAAAAAATTTGTGAAATTGGAAGAACCATTGGTTTGCATGCTAAAGTGGTTTTCATTAAAATGCAAGCACCCCAAATGGCTGGTACACGGCGATTAAGTTTGAAAAATTTGCTATAATTTGATGAAAATTTCTCTGCAAAGGCCAATTAAGGCGCTTTTGGGTTTGCTGATGCTGCTCCATTGATTTTTTTAGGCGACCTTAATATGATATGTATACATAAATACAAAAATTGTTACACGTATAATTTTTTAAAAGCCAAAAAAACTGCAAAATGGTTTTTACGCGATATGATGGAGAAAACCCAAGTCCACTTTTGGAATCAGTGCACAAAACGGGATTAGAATTTAATACAAATAGGCTGGACCTCACAAAGGTGGTCATTTTGTTGGCCTGTGTTATAATACTCGTAAAAATATGTATAATTTTGTGTCCTAATTGTAAATATCTGTAGTACAGACTATGTCAGGGTTCAAGGGGAACGATCGGATATCTTGTGACGAACGGCGAAGTCTCGTGTAGTACCTGAGAACGCAGTGACGTATTGCAGCATGCGAGGTGGGCTGACGGTTTTTTATAAACCATGCTCCAGAAGAAATTAATGTGCAAATGATAAATGTGAAACCAAAAAAGGAGTCAATAAAATTACTACTACTGCTACCACTATAAAAAAAGGTGCCCATTTCGTGCCTGATTTTATATAGCATATTTAGCTTCTACTATATCAAGCCGGCAGTGGCGTAGAGGTTAAGGCCTATGAACTATGAAGACCTAGGTTCAAGTCCCAGTTTGGGACATGTAATTTTTAATTTGTTTTCTTGTGATCCAGATTTTGAGAACAATGCAGTCCAAATTTATTATCGCAACTTTCCCATTGTTTTTGTTTTATTTACGTATACAAGTATAGTATTTTTTGATTTCCTTCGAAAACCATGTTGCGAACCGCAAAACCCAGCCATCCCTAGTTCTTTAGCTCTGCCTTCTTGCTTTGATAACCATCATTGTTAAACAAAGCAATTTAAGTTCCATTTTAGAACAAGACAATATGAATCACATTCTTATCTTTACACCGATTATATATTTTGTACCCCCAGATTTAACAGTAGGAGCCAACTAGGTCTGCAATTGATAAGAATAATAGCAAATATTGTCCAATCATTAATAGATTAAGAATGAAAATATGCTTACTAATAGTGAAATGTTTATTTACAAACTACCAAAAGGGGAAGCTTAAATTGACTGCACGCAACTTTTCTAAATATGTATTTCTCATTTCGCGAAAACGATGAAATTATCATAACTACCCCTTGCTAACAATACCATCGTCAATTTCCACATTATGTAAGCGACTTAGTTCAAACAATTCCTTAATTTGATTGGCTAGTTCACGATCAGTAATTTCACCACCACGTGTCATCACATCCTCAATGACTTCCTCATCCGACTGTGCATTATTTAACATTTCCTCAGGAGACACTGCCGCCGGTTCGACTAGACTCATTAGGAAACTGGCCGCAATGGTTACACCATAAGGCAGAAAGCGTATGTATTCCTTCAACAATTCCTCGCGGCTGTAAGAAAGAAAATGTTCATCAAAGAAAATTCTTTACAAGTTCGTTGGTGTTTACCCACTTTATATAATCTGGCAGCTCACCCTTCGAATACTTCCTATAGCTGTTAAATAGAGCTGTGCAATAGTCATCAAATATGCTGTCAAAGTGAGCATAGCGTACATCCGCATATACGGATAGGGCCAGGAATACGGTTAAATCAATCATGGGCGAGGAGTAACGTAGAGTTTGATAGTCGAACATCATCATATCCAAGGGCTCTTCATTTTCATCGTACTTATAGGCTACATTGTTTCTCAGGTAGTCTCCATGACATAGCGTGGCCAGTGGTTCCCTCGGTGCCACACGTTGTCTGCCATAGTGCACATAATCTTCGGTTAAATCGTATAATTTTGTTACAAAATCCTTATCCACCTGCGGCTGATATGTGGTCACAGCCTTGACAGCCCGTTTCATACTAGCTTTCAAGATCGTCTCAAATGTGGGATGGACTGTATCTTTGGCGTATCGTGACTCCTTGAGTGGACGAGTTAGCTCTGCAAAACGATCTGGGTGATTGTGTTTCAAGGCATAACCAAAGCCATGAAATCTACCCAGGTACTTAACGGCTATGCGGGCATGTTCCAAACTTAGACCCACCCTCTCCTTGGTCACCCTCCAGTTATCCGCACCAAAGTCACCCAAAATGAGCACCGCCGAACAGGGCTGCAAGTCGCTGTAATAATAGCGAGGAGCCTCAAACTGGCCGTTGGTCAGCTTTTGAATTTCGGGTAGAATTTTGGTATAGAAGTTAATCTCATTGCTAAAGAGATCACCGAATTGGATGGAGTCGTAAACGTCTGGAGGCACTGCGGGTGTTTTCTATGAAAGCAAAAGAACAAAAATTTAGAGAAAGATACGCCTGGGGCTTTAATTTCATCATATTAACATTTGTTTTATAACCCCTAGATTGATTCGTACTCTTAATAATCTTTGAAAACCAAAGCGGATGATCAACCTTTTATCGTCAAATGCCCCCACATTATCTTACAGTAATTGAATGCATTTGCTATCGGTACGTACAAACAAACATACAATCATACATACATATGTATTTATATACCTACCTTGACAACCAATTTAAGCGTAAGCTGCTCACCAGCATATGCCAAGTTAACTGTTGCTCGATAGCATTGGGTTAACATGAAAGCCTCTGCCGAGCCTATTACTTTGATATCAATGCTTTCCACACTGAACGTATCCGCTTTTGATTCACTGTAATTATCCACCAGTTGTCCGCTTTTAAAAATCTCTGGCAGAACGATAGTGCGCAGCCATTCGGACTCTTTCTCGATCAGTGACATGTTTGTTGACTAATTAAGAACTGAACAGCTTCGCTAGTAGTTTATGACTGAGCGTTCGTAGGCGGTACCACAGCTCGTTTTGTACGCTGCTCTATCAGGCGATGTTACGCTCAAAATGTGTAAGAGTATGGGATTGGAAGAGTCCCCAACCAGTAAAGAGAATTGCTGTACGATACCATAAATTCATGTATCTCTGGTGAGTTATGGCGGATTAAAGTTTTGTTTAGTTGTTCCTATTGCTGTCTTTGAGAGGTGTTGCCGCTAATGCGAGACCCAACCATGCAGTTATTTGAACGTTATTTGTGAACGTCTAAAGCCGCTTATTAACACACTGATTGGACCTTATCAGTGTGGCTTTAGACCTGGTAAATCCACCACAGACCAGATATTCACACTACGACAAATCCTGGAGAAGACCTATGAGAGAGGCATCAACACATACCATCTTTTTGTTGATTATGACAAACACGCCGATAAGGTCAAGGTTTTTTGAAGCCCTGTCTACCTTTGGTATACCAGCAAAGTACGTTCGACTTTGCATGATGACGTTGAGAAGTACGCAATGCTCCGTCAAAATAGGAATGACTTAGCGGCGACTTGACGAACAAATTTGTTTGATCACCGAAAGATACGGCGCGAGCGGACAAGGATTTATGGCCTCACCTTTAAAAGTTGGCGATGATTTCCGCATTCGAAAAAATTAGGAACTGTATGAGCTCTATGCGGGCAGACATTGCCAAGCTTGATGTGACCAACTGGTGCCAGCTAATCACAGAGGCACAGACCGTCAAACGGTTGTGATGGCCAATATAGAAGAAGAAGAGAACCATGCAGTTATGTACATAGAATTAAAATTTATATATAATTTAAAATTATTTTTTATTCGGTTGTGTCCGAGAAATCTCTAGAGGTTTTCGTATAAACGTTAGCATTTCATATTAGAGCTGTTTGAATTTGTATGTTAAGGTGCTCAACCATGGAGCAATTAGAATTAGAGAGAACGTTTGCGCTGCCTCTCAATTTTGCTGGTGCTAAACGATAGTGCCCAAAAAGATACTTATAGTGCCAGTAGGAAATCACTGTGGTTAGAGGGAGACGACCATAACCCAAATGTATCCATAGAGAGCGAACAGCTGACCAAAAAGTATCTAGAGAGCGTAAATGAGAGCTAACAGCTGACAATTTTCTGACAGAAGCGGTGTCGACTGAGAAACGTTCCTCTCTAATACTCTTTGCTCCATGGCTCAAATATGCCCGGCTACTAGATTAGACGACAAAAGTTGAGCAATTTGAAACCGCTTGCTCAAAGCCAAGTAGATTTGATGCGTACGGTTTTCCTTCCACATAATCTAGTAGGCGGTCTGATTCTTGGCACTTTGCAAATGAAGTAGTCCAAATTTAGTTCGAAGTGCAATCGTTTATACGAAAATCTCTAGAGATTTCTAGAAAAACCCCTGATTAATTCTTATTTTAAAATAAGAATTAAATCTTACATTTAAAGCCATATCTCACTTCATAATTGTCAGATAGAGTCAAGCAAGATATGAAACGAAAGGTAATTAAGCCAGTAATAGCGTAGAACATTGTTTTTAAATCGGCTTTGTAGTTTGAAAACAATAACCATAAATATTTAAAAATCAATTTTTGCCGAAAATGCGAGAAATTTTATTCTTGAACTCCTGGAAAAAATATGAAAAAATCTAAAAAAAAATTATTTTTAATCCAAAAAAATTTTGAAATCGATTTTAGAGATCACTATTCCAAACTATTCCAATTTGACTTATTTGTTATTTCCTTATCGAAATCGTAATATGGATTGGATTTCCAAAACCCATCTTTTATTATCATTTCAATCGATTCTTTACTACAAAATTATATCTTCCGATTATAATATTAAGAAAGTAATAAAAGTTCTTAAGAAATTTACTTGAATACATTGGGTGCGGTTCGGGTTTGGGGTTGGGAGGATAAATATTTAAAGCGTTCGGCTCATGGTCCGGGTGGAGGAGCCTAAAAACACGAACCGAACCGGTTCTTTTGCGTTTGGGCCTTGTAATTTAGTGTGACTAGTTGTTAATGTTGTGCTTTTGTGTTTTTGCAATTTTAAGCTGAAATTACCAAATATTTCGTCGTGATGGACCATTTCTGAATACAGATTCGTGTTCACCATTTCATTTTTGCAAGGGACATCTCGCTGCATTTTTCCTCATTATATTTATGAAGTTTCTGTTATGATGCAAAGCAAATACTCAAGGGCGTAGCCAGAGGCGGGGCAACTGCCCCCCCTTAATCATAGATTTTGCCCCGAAAAATTTACTTTTTCATTTATAACTTAAGTTTTCCTCCAATATTTTGAAGGTTGTTTCTCATTTCATATCAAATGCATCTTGATCTAATTATTTAATGTTGAAAAATATAATTTAAGAAATATTTAAGAAAAGTTTAGGCACAGCTGCCTGGAAAGCTGGCTACGCCCTTGCACATACTTACAGTTAATTGCAATCAATTTTCACTCTATAATAAAATAATTTATATATTAATAATTTTTATCACCAATAATTCTCCGACTGACGACTTGATTCAACATCTCTGTGAAATCTTGTATGTATTTTCAAACCATCTGTTATTTGATTTTTAATAAAGTATTATTATTCAATCACATAGTTTATTATGGGTTTTTATGCTTTCTTTTTTGACCCTTTGTACCCTCAGAAAGAAGAGTATAAAAAATTAGCAAGAAAGAGGACATCAAATCCCTGAGTTTGACAATACTGAACCATTTCAAACTCCATGGACGACCAATAATGAAGAACAGAGATCTGCAAGAGTGCATGTTTTCTTACAACAAGTACACTCGCTGTATAAGCGTATGAGGTGTGACAGACAACCAAAATTTGAAGTTAAATCAAATCACACTCGTGGTTGTATTGGTATTTTTGTACTGAGTGTCCAACGATAGCCCCGGGGCACGAACTTACTTGCCACTTCTTACCGAATGCTTACCGAAGTCAACCGTCATTGTCACGTTTTCGCGCTCTCTGCTTGGGGAACACTGCAATACAGTGTTAACCGACTCACACAACCATAAGTTCGGGTCGCGTTTGCATAAAAACACGATTGACTTCGGCTCATATGAGCTGTGGAAGGCCGCCTCTGTACTTGAGTATGTATAACTTTTATTGCTATCTCTCTCTTTTGCTTTCAAGGATCTCAAAGAGAAAGAGAGAGAAACATATGAGACAAAAGTGCGATAAAATAAGAAATGATCTGCACGAGTGGCAGCGGGTGAGTGGTGTGTTATAGTTGCAGTGCACCTGTGTAAATCTCTGATGAAGAACATAGAAAGGAAATAAAATATTATTCAAACCATTTTACCGGGACTGACGAGTCATTGAATTGCGAAAAAATACCAAAAAAGACCCAACCTACTAAAAACATTCGCTTGTAACTAAGTACAGAAGTCTGCGTAAGCGGATTTCCTTACTATTGTTACGATAGAGTCCGTAACTAAAATCATTTATAAATTCAATGGGATACGATATGAATATATTATTTGCTGTTTTCCGCACTTTCATCCTGGTATTAATCAGTATTATTTAACAAATTTTTAAAATTCGTAGGAATGACTTTTGTAAAATCATAAAATTAAACTCATTAATTCATAATTTTATGACAACTACATCATTTTAAGTGTCCATCTTCAATGGTGACAATATTGTCAGTTATTACTATAAGCAGTTACTCTGTGATTTAACCATTTACGTGTGTACAGTTGAAATCTGTCAAATCTTCATAAGAATCTAAACTAATAAAATTGTGCAAATTTTGCGATTTTCTTTGCTGTTCAATCAACAATCTGATAGCATTGCTATTTTTTTGACCGTTTGATCACCACACATTGATCATCTTTATTAGATCATGAGAAAACATTTTGAAAATTTGGTAATTTTCGGACCTTTTGAGTAGGGTTGTCGAAATATCGATATCGAATAACTTTTGACGATATTTTTATGAATACTTTTTTTGGTTTTTGGACAAAAATGAAGGTTTCCTAAGGGCATTCTCTTGGATATTAGTAATGTCAGTAATACTAGTAATATCCAAGAGAATGCCTTCTGAAAATCTCCCTTTTTGTGGACGAAGCTTATAAAAATACACACCAAAAATATATTCAACAAGTATTCGATATCGATATTTCTACATCCCTACTTTTGAGCTACACCTTCTATTTACCCGTCAATGTAGCAATAAGTATTAGAGATAAAATTTACGCCTCTCAATTTTGAGTGTTGTTAAACAATAGTCGGTGTTGAGATACTTATAGTGCGAGACGGACATTGTCCCACATAAACTCAGAGAGCGTAAATAAGATCGAACAGCTGACTAATTTCTGGGTGAAATGGTGTCGACTGCTCAATCGTTCAGATTATATATACTAGTCTCTAAACCGTGTACAATTGCCATAAAATTTAAATAGTACTTTAAGCTTTGGATCCGCAAATTCTTTTTACCAACGCCGACGAATATTAAGCTTGTAGTATATATTGAAGGGCTTTCGTTTAAAAAATTGTTTAAAATTACAAATGGTAAGAGTATACGACATGGTCTACCAGCTGTCTATTCCCCAGAGACATGCATATTGAATATATGATTTCCCCCCACCCATTCACATCCCATCCTTTAATTGCCAGGATGTGCGAAAATGGTTTTAGTCATGTTTATATAATTCTTTCAGTCAGGTAACGCCCCCACTATTTAAACCTGTAATTAAACTAGGTATAAAAGCCGTGTGTCGACCTCAGACTTGTTCATTGCTAGGCGAAATGTTTCTTCGGCTGTTATATCCAGTTCCATTGTCCCTACCTGTGGGATCACGCGACTCGAATTATTACATGTGCAATACGCTTCGACTTTCGGGTTTGAATCTGTACCAAAACTTTGGTTACGCTCACAAGGCTTGGCGTGCGATTTCCTACTCCTATGGCATGCTAGTATTGCCATTGAGTTTCCTCGTAAATTACATCATTTACTTTGCGGATTTCACACCGGCAATGCTGCTGCAATCGGTGCAGCTTTCCTTGAACACCTGGTGCTTCGCCATTAAATACTTCATTCTGGCCATTTTTGTGCAGCGTTTTGAGCGGGCCAATCAGTGTTTCGATCAGTTGGATAGCTTTTGGGTCCGCAAGGATGAGCAGCGCAACATCCGTTTAATGGTGGCCGGCTGCAATAAGTTGTATCTGCTGTATGTGGTGGTGTTTTTTCTGTTCTCCGTATTCAGTTTGGTAGATGCACTGGCCAATGGACGCGTGCCGTTTAACACTTACTATCCGTTCCTGAATTGGCGTCTCAATCGCACGCAATTATATGTGCAGGCATTTGTGGAGTTTCTTACGGTGGGTTATTACATCTTTGTGGCCACATCCACCGACTCGTATGCTGTGATTTTTGTGAAGGCTCTGGACTGTCATGTCAAAATGCTGACAGAGCGTGTGCGTCAGCTGGATCAATCTGGTGACTACATCCAGCTGGTGGAGTGCATCAAGGCGCATAAGATCATGTTGGAGTGGGTTCAGGATGAGCCAAAGTATTCAATTGAGAAAATTTCATACCGTTTATTTGTAGCTTTTGTGATATCATCGGTCCTTTGATATCGGGCACCATCTTTGCACAGTTCATCAGCTGTGGCTCCATACTGGGCGTTACCATGATTAATCTGGTTGGCTTTGCCGAACCCTCGGCTCGTGCTGGCATCTTTATCTATGTGCTGGCTGTGCTGCTGCAAACCTTTCCCCTCTGCTATTATTGCAATGCCATTGTGGTCGATTGCCGGAATCTGGCCGATGCTTTGTTCCATTCTTCCTGGTTTCTGCAAAATCAACGCTACCAGAAGACCACACTGCAATTTTTGCAGAAACTGCAACAGCCGATGACCTTCAATGCGTTGAATATATTCGACATTAATTTGGCTACCAACATAAATGTGGCCAAATTTGCGTTTACAGTCTATGCCATAGCCAATAGACTGAATCTGGATGAGAAATTGCAGCAGAAGCAGCAGATAAATTAGGTGCAGATGATGAAAACATATATGATATTCTCTTTTTGGCACTTTTCACCTCGTAGTTGCACCAAATACAAACGAATGGAAGCCATTATGTATGCTGATAGAATGCAAAAATAGTAACCGGTCCACGCAGGTGGATAAATGATCACTTTTATATTATTTGAGTATATTTTTATGATTTAAGCTTTCGCGTCAACCGTTCTTGATTTTTAGGAGCAGAATTTAGTCAAAAATTAAGTATTATGACTTGGCTGAAGAAATTTTTCGAATATGGTATATTTCCGTTTTGCAGGGATGCATTCTGGCTCTATCCCAAACCAAACTGCTAATTGCAGCTCAGATACCGAACCGTCGTGCTTTCGAAAATACCGAACCAAACCGAAAGAGCAAAGCAAAACGATTCAAAGTAGTTAGGCGCTTGCCTTCAGACAATTATATTTGTAAATTTATCAATTTAAATCCTTTTTCTAAGATAGGATAGTATCGGAACGTTTGAGGCAATTAAATGTTTCCGAAGTGCAATCATAGAACTTATGGATAAAGTCCGACTTCATTTATTTGGTACATTTAAAGAAGGATTTTAAGACATGTTCAAACAGTCTATATATTTGGAAACTCGTAAACCGAAACCGCAATTCAGTTAGCTCCAAAACCTGTTTTCTGGATGATTTTTACTTCACAGAGGGGAAAAAAACGATAACATTGGACTCAAACTGAGCAAAAACCAAAATCAGAACATGAACGGTTTTTCTCATTTGTACTACAACTGTGAAGTGAGAACTTCAACCATTTTCTGAGAATGCAAAAACTTAATTTGGGTTAATGTTGTTCTATATTCTAGAACTAGATTACTACAAACTAGATTAGTACAACTTTACTCATTTCAAAAACAATTGGAGCATTAGTTCTAAATGATTTGGAAAATATTTTGTTCTTATTTTAAGTGGAAGTCAACGTATTTTCTGATCAGGCTTTCCCTCTGTGTACTATTTCCATGATAAAAGAGAGAAAGCACACTATTAAACATAATGGTGTGGTAAATTATGGGGGCACTCGAAGTTCAATTCGTTTCTCATCTAAGTTAAATACCTCATTCTATAGATAGCTGCTCCAAAAAGCATTTGTTACACTTTACTGAAGATTTTGGTCCATTGTCTTTGATATTTGCGGACTTTTGTTTATAGTCTATGTCTGGCAGACAATTTGAAGAAGTTAAATCATTACGATGGCTTTTTATAATATATTTAATGATTTAACTTTCAAATTTCTTTATTTTATGTCCTTCCTTTTCAGAATAAAAGAATAAACAAGAAAATGTATTTTTAAATTAATTTGCTGATAATAATTTAGTGTACAACATTATATAAATACAAATTAAAGTCAAGTTTCTGGAATATTTTGTCAAATGTAATTAATTTACTCTAAGTTTTTCAGTCAACATTTATTATATTTTTTATTTTTAATTATTATATTATTTATTTTATTATTTATTAGTTTAGTGCTTGTTTAAGAACCGCACATGCCATAAAAAAGCAATAATACCTTTTGGTCTTTTTGATTTCAAAAATTAAATTTTATATGGAAAACCTTGAACTGGAATTGATTGATCGTAACTGTTTGTTCGAAAATACTGTCCTCACATTTTTGAACATTTCAATGTGATATTGGTCATATCGGAGTAAGCATATTTGGAAATGTCAATTTTGTTCTCTATTTGAAGGCTCAAATCGTTTGGTAAGTTAAAGGTTCTGTATTGAGTTTATTGGTTTTAAACCTCAGCGTTCTGTTCCGCTATTTTTCTTCACTTTAGCGGCTTTCATAAGTAAGTTAAGCGACTGCCCACGAGGTTTGCGACGCAGACAAAATATGAAACATTCAAGTGGACAGGTATATAGTGAAATATGTTATATCAATTAGTACTTGTCTTCGAAAGTAAGAAAGAAAGACAAGTAATTCTCATTTGTTAGGCTGCGTCTACACTTCTCGACGTATGAGACATGATAATCAAGTAGGGCTGCATTTTGTCTTGTTTTGACTGTGAATTATAATCAATTCAATTTTGAAGGCCTATACTCAGATGAGGTAATCATTGAGTTCTGCACAATATTTCAAATAAATAGAATTGCTGTTCAATGATTTCATGTTCTAAAGATGTTAAAAATTGTTTTTATTCAAGTTAAGTATCGTGCCGAACCTAATTTTTATCTCTTCTCATAACCACATGCAGGTACAGCCTTAGTTTAAGTTTCCAAGAACCGAAAAACCGCACATTTACCACCAATTTTTACAATTCTTTGGTCTCTAAAGAGTTGTGATGAATCCACGAATAATTTACAAAACAAGTCACAAGTCTCACTGAACAAAACAGAACAATTGAAGAAGAAATTTTCATATTTTCGGTTTAGTGAACAATCGAATTTTGTTCGCTCACCCATGATCATCCCAATACTACACCTCAGCCACCTCGCGCACTTTTATTCTCCGATCAGTTAATATTATTCCATGGATTTTATCAACTTTTTTTGCAGTGACGACCTTTTGTAGGTGATTTCTTAAACATTGAAATTGTTGGTGCAAATTCTCCAATCCCTCGGCTGCCGTGCGCGCAGATTGCAACGCATCTAAGGTATTACTTGATTAAAGCTGCCTAAAAATATACACCAATTATTTTTTAGCACATCTCATTAATGAGACCACTTGTAATTCTCGAGATCGAACTCCCTTATAATACGGCAAGTAAAATTCACGCAGCAAGTGGTAACTTTTACTGATGACCGTTTTACTAAAACCAAAAATCAATATCACTTTATTATCTACTGTTACGTGAGAGTTACTATTTCAATGATACAATGTTACTGAAAACCGCAGTTTGAAAAACAACAACATACACAGAAACAGCCTTAGCCTAATATCATTTGTATTTCGAGCTAAATGTGAAATGCTGAACCTACGTTCCCGCCCGCCCATATGTCAACGACATGGAAGCCATCTGCACCCCTGGCAATTTAAACGCTAATGAAGACACGTTTCACTTCAATTTTACAGGATAATTTAGGTATATTAGAAGCAAGGAGAATTTGGTCAACAAGGAGCCATTGAAATTTTAAACGGAGAAAATTGGAATATTCTTTTTAAAATTTTGTAGAAGCATCAACCTATAGAAATCGTGATGATTTTTAGTATAGTCCTAAGCCGCATATGTAAACAAATTGTATTATAGCATATAGTTATCGCAACAGCTGACGGCTTTAAATCAAAGCTGAGTTATGTTATTTTATTCAAATCTGTAACCCTACCTTAGTCACAACCTCAGAACGATTCGGTCTCTCGCGACGAGCGGGGAGTCCGAGTGTAGTACGAGTGTGTGGCTATTGGGATTGTATGTCTCCAAATATGTATATTTTGAAACCAAATTTTGTGAATAAAATAAAGCACTACTACTACTACACAGAAACTACGCTAGTGATATTTTTTTATTTATGGGCAATCCTGCACATTTCAAACACACCAACAGACAGGAGACTCAACTATAAAACTGACTTTGAGAACTGCGCTCATTAATACAGACACTTATTCGAGAACTGAAAATTAGTTTAAGACTCCACGTCAAACAGTGCGCACGTGTAAAAATTACGGTTTCTTCTTAGATATTCAGCTTTATGGAAAACTCTCCGTACCGTACCAGCATCAACAGCCGAGTCGATGTAGCCATGTCCGTATGTCCGTCCGTCCGTCTATCCGTCTGTCTGTATGAGCGCGTCGATCTCAGAGACCATAGGAGAAAGAGACCCAAATTTTTGCATGAACATAGGTGGATACCGTACCCTGATCGAGTTTGTTTCAGATTTGCAAAATTTCCCCCGCTCCCCCCTTAAACCGCAAAAAACTGTCAGAGCTACAATTTTAAAGTTACAACATCGTGTATGTAACAGGCAGAAGGAATCATTTCCGACCATATAAAGTATATATTATATATTCTTGATCAGCATCAACAGCCGAGTCGATATAGCCATGTCCGTCCTTCCGTCAACCAAATTTGACATGTAGACTGCTATTGTCTGCACGCAGATCAAGTTTGTTTCAAATTTTTGCCAAGCCCACCCCCGTCCTGCTTCCACATTTTTTGAATATATCAAGTTCAAATTTATATATTGGCAATAACTATAATCCCTGAAATTTTCATCAAGATCGGATAATAAATAGCCTAGCTATAAAAATGTTGCATACTTTTCGGATGTAAACACTTAAGCCCCATACGGACATCAGAAGTAACGAGAAGTTTCATACAAAAAATGAGGGAAGAAGAAGCAGAAGTCACAACTTCGCCTCTTAAACTTTTTGCATGTACGGAGGTGCGAAGTTGAATGTTACACTTAACAGATAATGTCGCACTTAACAGCACATTTGTGGAGACTATGAAAAATGGCTGTGGGCCTTATTATGCTTTGAGCAGCAGACGCAGCATTCAGAATGCACCATGTAACTTCACTCTGATTTTACCTGCACCGACCAGCTGAAGTGCTTTTAGCTCAAGTGAAAGGAAATAATTTGAAAAGAAATATAATAAACATGGCAGAAAAACAAGAGCGAAATAGTTGTTTTGAATTATTATTCCATGTCGAAAAAATATCTTTAATTTTGGCGGTAAAAGAGCGGAATGTCATTTGTGATCTTTTCCATCCCAAGCATTCGGACTTAATTTTTGTGAACAAGGCTTGAGGAGAAGTGGCCGAGCTTCCACAAAAATCAACTTGGCATCAAAACAAAATACAGATGATCAAGCAGTGTGACCTACCGCCAACTAAATTAAACATACCAAGTACTGAAATTTTTGGCGTAATTTTTTTCTTAAATCTGGTAACAATGCTCTTACGTTCCACGGCAACGAAACATAAGGGGAATTTAGCTAAATTTCGAACTTCGGATGTCCGTATGGGGCTTTAGGAACACAGGAACGCTATTAAACATATCTTATCTTGAGTAACGGGTATACCGAGCCCTTTAGTATAGGCTTTTTAAACAGGAACTTTATTAAACATATCTTATCTTGAGTAACGGGTATACCGAGCCCTTTAGTATAGGCTTTTTAAGTGTCTTAACGAGGACCATGAACTAGAATTAAACGCGACACTGACCAACTGTTTTTATTCCCTTGCAAAGGGTATTCTAATTTTGCCCAGAAGTTTGCACCGCATATAAATATTCATTTCCGACCCTATAAACTATATATATTATATTATTGATCAGGGCGGCGAGCTGAGTCGATTGGGCTTTGTCCGTTCGTCTGTCCGTCCGTCTGTCTGTTTCTAATCAAACTAGTCTCTCAGTTTTAAAGCTGTCGAGCTGAAACTTTGCACAGAGTTTTCTTTTTACTGCACACTGCTAATATGTTGGAGCCGACCGGATCGGATGCCTATAACTTATAGCTTCCATAGGAACAATCGGTCGGAAAATGGGTTTTATTTAGACAAATTATTTGTTTTAATGCTGGCAGTCTTAAACTCTGATATATTTAAACATTTGCAAGGGTAAAAAATCTTCGGCAAAGACGAAACTAGCTTGGCCTTCTCGTTTTAAAAACGCTTGGTTCAAAAAACTATCAAATAGGTATATCATCTTCATCATGAATGGGTATTATTATTAGCGATTCGGCTGACAAAAATCATTTAGTTTATCCAGGTCCGATTTCTCATCTTCTACATAGAGCTTTGATCTTTCCCATAAACAGAAATAAGAGAGTTAGGACCGAGATCTCAACTTTTAAATAGGTGCTATGTGACAAATAATCTTTTATTTAATTCTGTTATGTGTTAGTTTATGTTGAAGATGAAAAATCGGCCCTAAATTGTTAGTTTATATTCTTCCAAGGTTAATATCGTCAGTACTTTTCCTTAACAACTTCAGCGTCCATTTACAGATTAAAAATATTGGATGGATACATAATTTATTGGGATTGTGGCAGCAGGAATTGCGACTTATGAATTTGCAAGGTCATATCCAACGTTTTTACTTAGTTTTGCAAATAAATAATGCAGAAATTAATTGATATTCGAAGGTCTTTGTTCAACAATGTTTTGCCAAAGCAAACGAATCCTTGACGAGAATTGCTCTACCAGCTGTCTGTTCCCAAGAGACATATTGGAAATTTTGGGTAACGCCCATATCCCCAAATGCCAGCTGTGCCCAAATATTACACAATGCAACAAAATTAGACTTCTTTCAGTATATTGTAAGGCGATTCTAGATAATTTTCGTGTGCTAAACAGGAATCTGTTCTCGAAAATGGACCATCACGTCCTAGATTTTTAGTCAATTGAGCCAATTTTGAACATTTTCAGGGGCAAGGACATACACTTTCGTTTGAAGTCTCTTTGCTAATATCGTATAGTACTATTTTTAGCTTTAAAATAAACTAACCCAAACAATTCTACGATTTTCTTAAGCATTTTGCAAACATATGCCAGATTTAACATTATTTTGTACTGTCCATAAGTATGCCATGGGTATTGTTAAAAATTTTCATTAAAATTCAATACAAAATACTAGACTACTGTTGAGTTTAGCATAGTATTGAGCAATAGACAATTTTGTAATTTTGAACATATAAATTGAAGTAATCAATCTTTGCCAAAAAATCTTAGAGTTTTTGGGAATAGTTTATTTCAAAGTTAAGAAGTAGTACTTTCCGATAAAATTAACGAGAATATTAAATAAAGTTCCTGAAGCAGGCATTTAGGCATACTTTAAGCTAAAATTACCAAACATCTTGATGTATAGAACCAATTCAGAGGACCTTGTTGCCTAGTGTTATTAGCCGACTTTTGTAATATACATATGTATATTGTCGAGAAACGCCCCCATTACTTCAACCCGTAATTAGCAGTCCCTTATGCAAGGTATAAAAGCCATTTCTAGCCCCTTGCTTTTTCATTACTTTGCGAAATGTTTCTACGGCTTATATATCCAGCTCCTTTGTCCGTACCCACGGGCTCGCGCGACTCGAACTTCTACATGTTGAATACACTTCGAATTGCGGGATTGAATCTGTATCATGATTTTGGACCTGCGCGAAAAATTTGGCGTGCGATCTCCTACTCCTTTGGCATGGTATATTTGCCCTTGGGATTTCTTTTAAATTTTATCTTTCACAGGGAAGATTTCACGCCGGCAACGCTGCTCCAATCGTTGGAGTTTTTCTTGAACACTTTTTGTTTTACGGCTAAATTATTCACCCTGGCGTTCTTTGTGCAGCATTTAGAGCAGGTCAATCAGTGTTTCGATCAGTTGGATGTGTATTGTGTCCGCAGCGAGGAGCAACGTAACATACGACAAATGGTGGCTTCGGGCAATAAACTGTACCTGATATATGTGGTCGTGTACTTTCTGTTTGTCCTGTTCAGTTTGATAGATGGATTGACCCATGAGCGTGTACCATTTAATACCTACTACCCGTTCCTAGATTGGCGTCTCAACCGCTCTCAGTTATTTGTGCAGGCATTTGTGGAGTTCTTTACGGTGGGTTATTGCGTGTTTATATCCACATCCACAGACTCCTATTCAGTGATCTTTGTAAAGGCTTTGGACTGGCATGTCCAAACGTTGACGGAGCGAGTGCGTAGGCTGGATCAATCCGGAGACTATATCCAGCTGGTGGAGTGCATCAAGGCGCATAAAATCATGTTGGAGTATGTAAAAGTAAAATTTTTAAGATGAATTTCTAAAACTCATATTTGTAGTGTCTGTGACATCATCAGCCCATTGATATCAGGCACCATCTTCTCCCAGTTCATCGGTTGTGGATCTATACTGGGCATTACCATGATCAATTTGGTGTGTTTTGCCGAACCCTCGGCACGATTTGGCATCTTTATGTACGTGATGGCTGTGTTGCTGCAGACATTCCCCCTCTGCTATTATTGCAATACAATAATGGATCACTGTCAGGACCTGGCTGATGCTTTGTTTCATTCCTCCTGGTTTCTGCAGAATCAACGTTATCAGAAGACCACACTGCAATTTCTGCAGAAACTGCAACAGCCCATGATCTTCAATGCCATGAATATATTCGACATAAATCTGGCCACCAACATAAATGTGGCCAAATTTGCGTTCACTGTCTATGCCATAGCCAAAAGCATGAATCTGGACGAGAAATTGCAGCAAAAGCAGTTGGTTTAAACGAAGTTGAACTTACCTACAATATGCACTTGCTTGTTAAATGTTAACATATGTATATGCGAATATAAAATCACTATCTGTTCATCAACTATCAAGGTTTAAGTTAATTTAGAAAGAATTTGTTTAGATGGACACTGCTAACACAGGACGGCATTTAAATAGCGTGTTTTAAATCGGATAATTAGTACTAGTGGTGCACAATGATATAAGCCAACGGTTCGGCTCAAAGTCTTTAACAGTAAAAAAAGGTGTGAGTGTCGTTAACACTCACGAGGCTTTGAATTACGAAATCACAATCTCTTTTAAATCAGCAATGGCAATCTTTCAGTAAAAGAAAACTAAAAGGAAGTTGAAATTTCAAATAACTTCCTAATAAACACCGTTCATTCACTGTTTAATTACTGTTAAGTCACTGTTAAATCACTGCTTAGTCTGTGATTAGTCTTTTTTAGTCAATGTTTGGTCACTGTCCAGTCACTGTTCAGTCACTTTGTTCAACACTGTTTTTTGACTGTTAAGTCCTTGGCATGTTTTTAACGTATTGAAAAATTTCCCATGATTTTTATTTTATAAAGAACGTTTCGACATAGTAATTTGGTATTTGGGGAACTGTACATCTTTTTAAATAAAACAATCTCAACATCATCAACAACCCCCCACACCTAAAACTGAGGTAGCCGACTATTGTATAATGGCTATGCAGACTGCGTTGCTAAGGCCATGCTGTTGAGGGCTCTGTTGGCATCGCGATACTTCTGTTGAACTGGTTGTGAGTGACTATTTGAAGATATCGTAACCCCTAGTACTTAAAGTTTAACTCTCTCGATTTCCGATCCGTTAATGTGCCACTTTTCATTGCTCCTGATCCTTCCTCTGTTGTTCCGTATGGGTGAACTGGTTTTGTCAACTTGATTTAGACCCCAAATAATAAACGTCATCTAGCATTTCCGCAGCATCTCCGGTGAATCTCCCACAGAACCAAGTCACCGCGTACATGAGAACTTTTATGTGTTCCTCCTACCGAAACTCCACCCCTTCCCCAGTGCTTGCCACGTTAGTGCGCGTACGCGCACCGTTAATTTATTTCACCAGTTGACACTATCCATCCCACCGCCTCCGCTCCATCGTTAAGTTTTGAGCACTTTTTTTTTGTATCATTATTACCACAGCTTCTTCTTTCACGTTAAAGTTGTCACAAACAAAAAGTTTGTGACTTGCCTGCTGGGCGGGAGGTCGTGGAGTGAACGTAAATGGTCAGATCCCGCCTAAAACTGAACGCTAAACATCTAATAATAAAAGTTTTTTGCATTCGTTTAAGGACCCCAGAATAGCTCTTTAATATATAATGTTTTTTATTTCATCTTTTATAACTTCTTAATTTAGTCTTTTAGTCAATGTTTGGTCACAGTCCAGTCACTGCTCAGTCACTGTTTATTAACTGTTAAGTCACTGTTTAGTCACTATTGTAAAATGTAAAATTGGCTATACAGCTCCTCCAACGGGGCCAAGCCAAGCTTCTCACAATCTTTTGGCGTGTGTGCTTTAAATTTTTCGCACAAGAGAAAGAAAGGGACCACAGTTTAACCTCGAATCCGAACGGCAAAGTTTGAGAATTTGCTTTTTCATGGCTAGTTACTTCACAGCTGGCGCCAATAGCTGAGTACGTAGTAAAGCTATTTTCTAAAAAAATTTTTTAGATTTTCGGGCGGGACGACCCAGACCTCCGACTCCACAATAACCGTGGCCCACGCTACACTTTTATCACTGTTAATCACTGTTTATCACTGTTTACATGTTGCCGTTTAGCCTTTTAGGCACAGTTAAGTAACTTTTAGTCGCGTTTAATCCTGGCCCTCTTTTCACCTCTTTCCCCTTTCTTTCACAGCGTCACGTGACGCTGAAGTTAAATTTTACTCCAACTAAAATATTCCGCACCGAAATAAAGAAGATTTGTTGATGATTCATTGAATAATTATGGTATCCATTTGAACTGGATAGTTTAAAAAAAGATATCAATAACATCCATTTAATGTTTGATTGATCGTTGTTATTTCGTTGTTGATCTGTAAGATGAGCTCGATGATTTCTCATTGCCAACCAATTCGATTCACAGGCTGCCCCTCTTTGCTCTTGTGTTTTAGAAACACGAACTCGGGCCATACTAACGCGGCGCTTCTCTGTTCCTTTACACTCTCTGTTCCTTTTTTCGTCCTTCTCATCGATTGATTTTTAATTGCATTATGACTTTGTTGGGAGTATTAACAATAATTCTCGCTGATTCAAACCAATCGATTTGACAGATGAAGTCATTTGTTTTATATATTTTTGTTTACATTTCGATTCGAGTATTTGGATATATGTATTTCTATGATATCTGTCTTGAATATCTTGGCCGGTCCAGCTAGTAGACTATATAAAGTTTGTGCAGAAGTATATAACAGCCAGGAGAAAGCGCCTCTGAGCCTATAAAGTATATATATTCTTGATGTCTGTCTGTTATGAAAAATTTCGCGATTTCTTGACCGATTGGCCTTCAGCTCCAATTTACCCGTCCAAATTTGCCATCTATTAAATCTGCATGATTTCATGTTTTCATGTTTAATGACATTTTATACAATATTTGGTACATAGAACTTAATCTATTTAAAAATAGTTAACAAGAAGGACTACTATACACTCAGAGAAAAAACCAAGCCGATCGTGCTTGATATCAAGCAGTTTTGATATCAAAAGTACGGTAAGACGGAATATTCTTGGATCCAAGCCGAAAATACTGAAATCAAGCACGAATTTCTGAGACGTTCGAAGTCAAGATTAATTGTCTTCTCCTATGCAAGCAGATTTCGTCCTAAAAAAATCAAGAAGAAAAAATCTAAATTGAAGCCGATTTCTGTCTCGCCGATTCGTAGATTTCCCTGGGTGTACAGCAAGCATAGCGCACGTAGCACAGGTCCTGGGGCTGAGCAGTCTTCATGCTGGGGAACCAAGTCCCAAGGGGACACTTAAGCCAAGTTGATGAGGCCCACAGGTCAGAGGGATGTCGGCGGTTAAGTCGTCTTCTAAGCCTGTTTGTAGCCAATTCAGAGGCAAGTCTGTTGGTGTGGGCCACCAGTCGGTCATGATACCTGCTGGTATGCATATTGATTAGCCAAATTTTCATCAAAATTTCCCAAACATTTGTTAAATCATTTGCCTGTTTGAACTTAGCTTAATACTAATTCTTCCATGACTTATTGACCTGGAGCCTGCTAAAACGACGTTCGATGATCCAAGCTTGAATATTATATTATCAAGCCTCTAAACTTTTGATTGTTTTCTGAACAAAATTATTCCTGAACCTCGCTTCAAACCCCAAACCTAGGTCCAGCGACCTTCTAAAAGTTTCCCGGGTTCGAGCCCCGGAGTGAACCCCGGCCGATTTTTATAAGGTTTGCAGCCCTGCTCAAAACTCAAATACTGAAACTCAAAAAATAACACTTATTTTTCGAGACATAATTAACAATCCAAAAATTATGATGACTTCCTGAATAATAAAAAAATTTATAAATTAATTCACACTTTGTAATTTTCGATAAAAACTCAAAATAATTGAATTATTTTTTGAATAATTAATAAAACTGAAAATTTAAATATATAATATCTAAAGTTTATTTTTCACAAAAAATTACTCTGATAAAAATCTTGCAGAATTTTTAAGTCCTTAGTCCGATTAGTCCGATTTTCTTTACCTATAGCAAACGACTTTTCAGCTTTAGCTTTACAGGGAACTGTAGGAAGGTTTATAAGTTGAGATATTATAAATATTGTTTTTGAGATGTTTAATCTCATTTTAAGGTATTTCAGTCCAAGCTTTTTGAAAGAAGATTTTACATTCCACTCGGTTTTAGAAAAACTTCATAAGGAACTTTAAGAAGGAAACCTCTTCGTATAAATTATAATCCTGGCCATGCATATCAACATAAAGGGTAACAGACAACTATTTCGAATATCCAGACTCTGCCATTTTTAAAATCTTGTGTACTTTTGACAAACTTTATTCACATTTTATTAAAATTTCTATGGATTAATAAGTGAAATAGAAACTTCTTATGATTTGGCATGACTTGTCATGATGTGTCAAAATAATTAAAAATATTTGTTTTATATTTGAAGGTCGAATTTTCGTCGTGCTTCCACTACCAGCTGTGTGTTCTCAGAAGACGTGTCGACCTCCTCCATTGCGTATCCTGTAATTGCCAGTTGTGCGAAAATATTTTTCATATAATTCTTGTCAACCTGTAATTAGGAATTTCCTTTGCAAGGTATAAAAGTCTTTTACACGCCTCGGACTGGCTCACTCGTTAACCGAAATGTTTCTCCGGCTCATCTATCCAGCTACTTTGTCCAAGAGTTTGGGGTCACGCGATTCCAACTTCATCATATTGCATTACCTTCGACTTGCGGGCTTGAATCTGTACCAGGATTTCGGATGCCTCCACAAAGTTTGGAGTGCAATTTCCTTGAGCTATTTATTGGGATATTTGCCTTTGAGTTTCATTTTAAATTTCATTATTTACCAGAAGGATTTCACGCCGGCCACGCTGCTGCTGTCTTTGCAGCTCTCCTTGAACACCTGCTGCTTCGCGGCTAAACTCCTCACGCTGATCATTTTTATTCAGCGCTTCGAGCAGGCAAATCAGTGTTTCGATCAGTTGGATGAGTATTGTGTCCGCCGGGAGGAACAACTTAAAATCCGTCAATCGGTCGCCTCGTGCAATAAGTTGTATTTGCTGTATGTTGTGGTGTACTTTCTGTACACCGTATTCAGTGTGATAGATGGATTGACCCACGAGAGTGCACCATTTAATACTTACTATCCGTTCCTTAATTGGCGTCTCAGTCGCGTGCAGTTATTTGTCCAGGCATTTGTGGAGTTCATTACAGTGGGGTATAGCATCGGTGTGGCCACATCCACAGACTCGTATGCGGTGACCATTATGATGACTCTGCGCTGTCATGTCCAAATCCTGACGGAGCGAATCCGTCAGCTGGGTAAAGAAAGAAATGAACAACCATCTGAAGATTATTTCAAGCTGGTGGAGTGCATCAAGGCGCATAAAATCATGTTGGAGTGGGTACATGATTTCAATGTAAAAGTATAATTGTTCAGGTTGATTTCCTTATCTCATATTTGTAGCATCTGTGACATCGTCCGGCCATTGATATCGGGCACCATCTTTGCCCAGTTCATCGGTTGTGGATCTATACTGGGCGTTTCCATGATCAATCTGGTGTGTTTTGCCGAACCCTCGGCACGATTTGGCATCTTTATATACATGCTGGCTGTGCTGATGCAAACCTTTCCCCTTTGCTACTATTGCACTGCCATTATTGATGATTGTAATAATATGGCCGATGGTCTGTTCCATTCCTCCTGGTTTCTGCAGAATCAACGTTATCAGAAGACCACACTATATTTTCTACAGAAACTGCAACAGCCCATGATTTTCAATGCGTTGAATATATTCGACATAAATCTGGCCACCAATATAAATGTGGCCAAAGTTGCGTTCACTATCTATGCTATAGCCAAGGGCATGAATCTGGACGAGAAATTGCAGCAGAAGCAGATTATATAAACTTAAACAAAATATGCAAACAAGATTTATGAATGAAATACAAGTAGAAACTTTAGGTTTATAGCACTAGTCACAAAAATAGATCAAACAATAAGGACATCAAGTCAATAGGTACATATATGCACCGAACCGGTTAAAGGCCTGAACTTTACTGATTTTAAAAAACTTGTGGAAAGAAAAACACGAAAAGAGTTTGTAATTCTGTTTTTTTTTTTTTAGATTGCACAATTCATTAAAAATAATACAAAATTCAAAATGTGTGAATACGAAGGGTGTTCAAAAAGTTCCCGGCCACCAAAGTAGGGCCATCTAAACAAGTAAGATCGTTGCAGTCGAGTAGCCCGACTTCAATATACCCTGTACAATTGACAAACACAGACACATACTCAAACACACACACACACACAAACGCGCCAATAAACCCAGTGAGACTTGACTGCATGCTAGAAGCACATCTGGCATAAAACTTTTGGCACCAAGAAGTAGTTGCAAAAACCTGCAATCTTCCATTCGCTTTTGTACAGGGGCGGAACGCAGCAGGAACTGTTCTAATAGAAGGGACTTTTGCATGGGTTGTTGTTGTAGGTTAAACTTCGTAAAAACGCTCGGCTCTCCCTTCCAACTTTAGTTTCCATTTGAACGCTGTCAGATGGCGTTCTCTTGGCAGTGGTATTTGCACGCATGCTGGCATAGTTTCCAAAAAGAACGCATTCAGAACGTGTGCTACTAGAACGTATTTAGCATGGCATGCTGCACCAGTGCTATAAGAATGTGTGACGCATCGCATGCCAAAGCAGTTCCAAAGGAACGTACCCATTAGCCCAATTTGGAAAATGATTTTAAAAATATAGTAAAACACAAACTCATCCTTTTTAGTGAATATTTCATAGTAATTAATAATATTTTTTTATTTTAAAATTCAATATTGGGGCTACATAGGTACATTAGAGCGGTCCCCATGTATATGAAATTTTTAAGGTCATGCTCTCACCCCCCTACCCTGAAACAAAAGTTAAAAAAGTCGAGTTTTAACGGGCGCGAATGGAGTCTAAAGTTTTTGTAAATAACTCATACGCAGTGTTGCCTATTATGATCTATTTTTTTCAGTTATAAATAGTCGGCGATGAATTTATTTATAAACTATTCAAATTTGTAAATATTCTCTTTCCACAAATTTAGATCTCTTTATGAATTTCAAACAATGACAGCAATTGAAATGAACTAGTAACTTCGTTTGTAAAAAATTGTACATTGTACATACATTCTTTACGGTGCTCTTTGTATAAAAAAACACTTTTTTAATGCTATAACGAAATATTATTACATATTTGTTTATTTACTTACTTTGATTACGCATTACAACATTGATGCCCCAATATTCCACCAGGATTAAAAAATGCAGAGCAAAAAATTTAAATATAAAGACATATATAGCTTAGGGTGTCCCAAAAAATTTTTTTTTATATTTTCACGGGTGCACCGGCATTTTCTGAAAGCTTATGGAGTAAAGTATTTTTGAGTTTTATTTTCCGAAAGACGTTTAGCGGGCACAAATCGAGTTTCCCCCAAAAATGGGGTTTTCCGTATTGATTTAGATTTTTACTTATAACATGGTAAATAACCACTATTTTCTTAGTTTTAAAATCAACATTTTAAAGAAAAATGTCAAAATTTTTACTTTTATGAGCATAAACCGTGAATTTTGGCTTTGCATTTGCTTGTTTAGGTACCTTAAATTTAATTTATTCGTAAATTTTTCATAAATTTTGTAAAAAACGCTTTATAACTTTTTAAAATTTTCTATGAAAATTAAAAAAAACTAATGATGCAGTTTAAAAGATGGTTAAATTTTTAAAAAACTGAAAATAAGAAATTCAAATTTGCTCCTACCGTTCCAGAGTAATACTCTTTTAAAGCTTTGATGAAAGCATTTCATGAAATTAATAATATTAAAAGATGTTTGCCAGTTTTGCACCGGATTTGTTTTAAACTTTGAACTATGATATTTTTTCGAACTGTGTTTTCATATTCACCACGGATGCTTTGCTTCGCGTTTCATAGCAAATTTTGTATTAGCAATTCCGTTTGAACAACATTTACCATTTGCGTATTACAAGCTACCGAAAAATTATACCATAAATCGTATGAGTAAAATTCGTCGTTGCCACCAAGAAAAAGTAGAATTTTAATCAAAATTGTCTTTAATGGACAAATCGTGGTACGCCAAGATGCCATGAACTAAAGTATTTTAATGATATGATCTGTTTTTCTGCTTCTTATAAAGCACTTTTCTAATAAAATTTATTTCTTAATTTTGGGAAGCTTGTTTTACCCTAAATGGTCAATGTTGTTCTAAGGCAATTGCTAGTACAAAATTGTCTATAAGTCGCGAACCAAGTCTTTGTTGGCAAAACTGAAAACGCAGATCTGTATATTATTAGATCTGGTTTATGGCCTATATGAATTGATTTGTGGGTGAGTCTAAGAATGGTACTTAAACTCGCGTTTTTTTGGCTGTCGAGTAAAATTTCTTTTGGTTATGCAATAGCCCATTATATCATCACAAAAAAACGATTTTAATGAAAATCTACCGTGCGCTTTTAAAGTTATAAGTTTAAAGTTATTTTTTTGGTTTTATATTCACAAATTCAGGTTTACCTTCTTCGGGAGGTACCATAATATATTGCACGATTGAAGTGATTTTTTATATTGCGCTCCCCAATGACCCTGTCTTACATTTGCTGAGTTTTAGAGAATTTTATCTTAAACCATTTAAATCTAAGTTAAATTGTTGTCGTTGTGTGTTGCAAGTACAAAAGTACCCGTAAAACGCGAACCGAAGCTTCATTTGAAAAACTGGGTATGAGGTTATGAGTACAGAGGTCCCTTTTGTCATAATTAAAGGGTCTTATGCCGGGGTTTTTTTAGTGTTTGTACTGTGTTGCATGAATTGTCCGCAAAAGAAAAAATAGCAGGAATATTGGACTAACCAACTAAGCAGGGAAAAAAATCAGTAAACGCGAAAAACATCACAATTCAAAGTTTAAAGCAAATCTGATGCAAAACTGGCAAACATCTTTTAATATTATTAAATTCATGAAATGAGTACAATGCTTTAAGAGAGTATAACTCTGGAACGGTAAGAGCAAATATGTTTATTTTTTTAAAATTTACCATCTTTAAAACTGCATCATTAGTTTTTCAGAAATTTTCAAAGTTTTAATGCGTTTTTAACAAAATTTATGAAAATTTACGAAAAAAATGTAATATAGGGTACCTAAACAAGCAAATGCAAAGCCAAAATACATGGTTTATGCTCATAAAAGTAAAATTTTGACATTTTTCTTTAAAATGTTGATTTTAAAACTAAGAAAATAGTGGTTATTTACCATGTTATAAGTAAAAAATCAAAATCAATGCGGAAAACCCCCAATTTTGTGGGGGGAAACTCGATTTGTGCGACCTCTAAACGTCTTTCGAAAAATCTGAAAAAATCTCAAAAATACTTTACTCCATAAGCTTCCAGAAAATGCCGGTGCGCAAAAAATTTTTTTGGGACACCCTAATATAGCTTTAAGCATTCATTCAATTAAATACTTATACACCTATGTTCATCTATCTCCATCTCTTATAGTCTCTGAGATCGACGCGTTCATACAGACAGACGGACGGACGGACGGACGGACGGACGGACAGACGGACATGGCTAAATCGACTCGTCTATTGATGCTGATCAAGAATATAAATACTTTATAGGGTCGGAAATGTTTCCTTCTCCCTGTTACATACATTTGCACAACTTCATGATCCCCTTTTACCCATTTTTAATGGATTGTAAAAAATAAAATAAAAAAATTATTTTCAATAGATTTTAAACATGGATTTAATGCATTCGGGTGTTAACTGTCACTAATAGAACGTTTAAGTAAATTAAAAAAAATTTTAGACCTGAAGAGGGCCTTAAACACGGAATTCTGAATCTTTTGTAAACCCTAAACTGAACCTTCAACCAAACCAAAGTTGAGAAGTCAGCTGAATCTAAAATGAGAAGTAATCTGAACCTATGTTGTTTTCGATTCAATATTGTGCAATGTCACGAAAGCAGGGAATCAAACCGGAACCGTGTACCCAAAAAAAACCGATTAAAATTTCGAACCGGAACCGAAATCAGAACCGATATTTTTAATTTTTTGTATACCGGTATCCGAGAACCAATATTTTTAGACCGAAGAGAACCTAAACATTGTACCGGTACAGTTTCGGTTCTGAGGAGGTAACAGCAACGAAGGTATATATGTATTTGGCGTTCTCTTACTTAAGTTCTGTTTTGGCATGTTTGCTTTCTGCTAAAACTTAAAGAACTTAGCAATAAAGCCACCTACACATAGCCAGCGGTTAATCGTTGCACAATTTCTATTCGTGTTTGTGATACGAGCAATTAATTAGTTTAAGAATTCCAAGTTAATCTGAACAAACGCTTTAAATGCCAAGGCCAAAATCAAATGTGTATCGGCATTATTTCGCTTTTGACATCAAAGAAAATGTAAGCAATTGCTTAACAAAAGAGTGTGGACAAAAAATAATTAGGGTTTCCCTCCCCCCAAATTGGGTATCAAGTAATTTGTTTAAAAATTAAATTTAAACTTTAACTGTAGTGAACACACTTTTGTGTGCTTATCATGATAACTTGATATTAATGTTTAAAAAAAAAAAAAACAATTTTTGTACGTGACTTACCGTGGCTTGAACCCAGGTCTGTTTGCCTTTCAGTCTCATACCTTACCCCCTACACCACAGTTACCAAGATAGCGATAACAGCTAAATGTGCTATATAACTCAAAAGTATCTTTTCTATTTTTATTTTATTTTTCTAGAAGATAAAGAAGTGTTTATCAACACTGAAAATTATATTCAACCAGTTAATCTCATGACCTGGGACTGAGCTGGTTATGTCAGCTTATTTTTTCCCAGTACACTTTGTTTTTGGAGATTTAATTTTTAAACAGATTACTTGATAACCAAGTTGACGTGAAAACCCTAAATGTAAGTTTTATGTTTACTAATTTACTTTCCGAAATATTTACATAGACGAGACTTTTCTCTTTGGACATGCATCTACATAAATACATACTTATTTCGCCTGCCTTTATGTATGTATTTCGTACTATGTAAGTACATGCCTATGATTGCATGCCCCTGATGAAAATCGGCGAAAACTATGTATGTTTGTGTGTGCATTCTACATATCGCTCACTTACTTCAAAACTGGAATAACGCAAAAAATACTGTATTTGACTTAATGATGCAGAAATATTCGCAGTATTGTGTACTATTTTGTGTAAAATTTTCATTTACTTTCCATGTGAGATGAGAATATGTCGCAATATCATTTTACAGGTTCACTTTCATGTTAATGCAAGAACGTCATATCTCAGTTGTCCTGCAGTCGATATTGAGCAAATACACTTCGGCTCAGTTAAAACATCAAATTTTCGAATTTTATAAATAAGCATTTTAAATTTATAACATTTTACTAGATAAACTCACGGTTGCGGCCGTTGGTGCTGCTTATAAATAGACTGTCGTCCATTTGATTATTCCCAAACGTTAAGGATCTAAAATTAATGCGGACAATCATTTAAGCCCAAAAAAATAAAAAGGGTTAAAAACACTGAGATTACATCTCTTTCCTATCTAAAATCTTTCTGATGGTCAAAGGGCTATACAAGAATGCATAAGAAACCATGAGAAACTATGCCAATGCAATTAACTGAGTTTTGCTACGCATTAAAGCAGAAACCACATAAATATGATGATAGAAAAAATGTCACATTCGACATGTCACGTATCGACGAGATAAATCTTTTTTCACAAAAAATTGCTCAAATTTTTTAAATCAAATAATATACATTTCAAAGAACTATTCATTCATAAATATTAAATTATTTGTTTAAATATTTCCTAAAATTTGTCTTTAGCTCGCGAAAACCACTTCTGTTTTTGTCACGTTCAATAGCTTTCACTTGACACTTTAACACTCATTAAAAGTGCTTCTAAGAGCTATATTATAGAGTAAAAAACGAATTAAAAATTGATTTAATTTGACTTTTTTCATTTCAATTTGTACAAAACGGTTCGACAGAATGTAAATGCCCATATGTAGATGTATGTACTTTGTTTTTTTATAGAGCGATCATGGCACAATCTTAAAAAAAACACTCCCCGAAAAAAATTTGTATAAAAAGAAACAGGATTTTACGAATAGTTTAGTATTTTCACAAAACAGTTTAATGGCATCAATCAAGGTTTTTCTGAGCATAAAACGTTTACAAAATAAAACGATGTACTTAAATGGTGATCAAAAAATTCCACAAAGTTTCCGGAACTGTATGAACTATCAAAAGTTATTCTTGCTGTTCCAGCTACCCAATTAAGCATAGAGCGTTTATTTTCCGTTGTGAAGTTTTTAAATGTCTCCGCTAAGAAATCAGATGGACGGAAATACATTGACCGCTATAATGCTTCTATGAAATAATCATTAATTTACCTTCTTTTTAACCAAATATTTTCTGAGTTTGAGTAACGTTAAGTTTGTTGAAAACATTATATTATTAAATCATATTTTAGTCATTTTATGAATAGAAACTTGTGAATTTTGTATAGCTCGCTTACCCACTTTGTTTGAACTAAAGTTTTAAAAATTTCTGTTAATTTTATCGGTCCTTAGAACCTTAGTAGAATAGAAGAAAAAAATATATACCCCCACGTATATTAAATAGCTTATATTTCACAACTATCTATCGAAAAGCGGCAGTGGAACCACTAGTTTATAAATGTATTTCTACAGACATTTTACGTGGAATTCAGAAAGAGGATTTCAAGTACAAATGTTTGGTTTCAAATTTTGAACAAAATACCTTATGTTTGACTGTCCTAGGTTGAATACTAACCGTAAATTATTTGTTTTTTCTACAAACTATAAATTCTTAAAGCAAATCACACGGGTAGCAGAATCTGAAACGACCTGGACAAGAATCCTTTACAAGTTTTCGATGAGAAAATTAAAGGCCTTCAGTCAGTCACCTCTAACAATAGGCGGCTTAATGAAAAAATCCAACTGTGCCCGTATTGTTTCTATTGGTTTTTCTGTGGCTTGAGTAAGCACCCGCAAATTGAAAAGGAAAGAATATTCCCCAGCACCACACCATAATCATAGGCTTAAGGAGCACTAAGAGTATTTTAATTACACTTATATTTTGATGGATATCATTTAATGGCTGGCAAATTGATGAAACAGCGAACAGTTTTCTTTTTTTTTTTGTTTTTTTTTTTTTTGTTTGTTGTACATTTAACATTAACTTAGGCGAGATAACTATATGTGTCTTTGTGTCCCTCCATGCGCTCTAGATACTCCTTCTCGATGAGAATGTCAATGCACTTCTTGATGACGGGCACCTTGGGCTTAAATCGTGTTGATAGCTGATTGAGCACCTCAGAGATTAGGTTGGTGTGATTGAGTCGCTTGCGCATCTTCATGATGCGCACAATTGCCGCCTGGATCAAGAGTTTACGATCCTCCTCGATGTGCTTGTGGACAGTCTCCTGTTCCACTTTCAGCTCAGTCTTCAGCGGTTGGTTAATGTTAATGCGACGCTTTTTGTTTTTGTAATCTAGAAAGAGCTCCACTGTGGACTCGGGGGTGAGCGAGTTCTCATTGTCATTGGATGTCAAGACCTTGGCCTTGAGCAGGATTTGTAGGACCTGCGGGAGGGATATGAAAATTGATTAGGCACTCACTCGCTGCTATGTCGGCTTGCTTACCTGTATCAGATTCTCCAGCTGGGTCTGTGTATTATCCAGTAGCTGTTGCACTGTAAAGCTAAGCTGGTCATTGAACTGCAGCAGCACGGACATTTGGAAGGTGCTGGCCTGCAGGGTGTACACGGTGGAGGCATTATTCCGGTTCACATTCATAATCAGCTCGCCCTTGCACATCTGATACAGCCAGTTGAGCTTACGTCCCGAATGGCGTGCCGCATAGAACACATTGAATTGCCGCACCGAACGCTCCAGCTCGGAGGGCAGCAGGAAACTGTTGCTCACATTGAACGGCCACGAGCCGGACGAGAGCACCTCAATGCCGAAATCAATCTCGATAGTGATGTCCTTGGTGGCCAGATACTCCTTGAAATTTGAGTTCAGGTCCTTCGACACGCCAATGTCTTGGAACATGCGCTGCAGCTTCACCGTGTACTCATAGCCACATGTCTGCTTCAGCTTGGAGATCATCATGGCCTCCGCGTCATCTGAGGCTGAGGTGTGATTGACCAGACGCTTGGCCAGCATCTTGGAATAGTATTTCTGGAAGACATCCTTATCCTCGATGTACTTGAAGACAACCATCACCTGGTTAAGGTTGTCCTCGAGCTCCTTCTCCTCGGGATTCTTGGATGATTTCTTGAGCAGCAGATCGCAGTATTTGGCTAGAAGTTCTGGTGACTTGCTGGCGCTACTGGCCAGAGTGACCACATTGGAGTTGATGAACTTGCCGCAGGCCTTGTCCAGGGCGGCCACAAAGCCGTTGTCATTGTTGAAGGCCGTCAGGACGAGTGCGTTGTACTTTTTGTGTACATCCAGGATGGTCTGGACGTAGGTCTTGGGATCGTTGGACGCATCTGTGGAGCAGCATTTGGCTATGGCCTCCGTGCCCTGGTGCAGAATATGCGTTTCGAGTATGGTCTTCAGATCGGTGAGGTTTTTGGGTGTCAGAGCCACCAGGGAGTACATGCGCTTGAGGTCTTCATTGCGATCGGCGTTGAGCAGATTCTGGAATTCGGTCAGAAATATCTTCAAATGCTTCTCGATCAAAACCTGCTCACAGGTGGACTTAAGGGTGTCGGCCGTGGTTTCGTGCAAGTAGGAGAGACCGTTCTTGGAGTTCAAGCCGCGCACACGCTGCTTTTCCTCTTCCAGCCGGTTCTCCACATGCTTGAGATACTCGGTCACCGTGTTGGTGGACAGGAAAGCGTCCGACTCCTTCTCATAGAACGCATAGGTGTCGGCTATGAATTTACTCTCAAAGTTATCCTTATACACCGACAGCTTCTTCTCGGCGGCATCGGCGTCGTCCTCGTTAAAGCTCAGCTCCACATAGCATTCAATGACATCGCGCACCAGCGAACGATTGATCAGTTTGCCCTGGCGCTCCTCTTCGATGGACTTGAGCACCGCTTTGGTTACGGGCTCGTTCAGCACCTGGAACAGGTGTCCCTTCCAGGCCACCAAGGCCAGGCGATAGATCTTGTAGATGCCCTTTTGACCCTCCTCGCACTCTCGCTTCACCCAGTTGCGGTTGAGGTAATTGCAAATCCCGTCCAGCACGGTGCTGGAGAACTGATACGACTTCCATTGCTTGGTATAGCGTGAGAGCAGCACCTCCTCCCCACTGATGGCCTTGAATTTGTTGAGCAAGTCACTCAGATAGGTCTTGAGGAACTGCTCCAGGCGATCGTACAGCTTCTTGCCCACCAGTTGTGCTCCACCCGTCTTGCCCGAGCTGCGACCACTTGGTGCCGCACTCACACTGGTGCAATAGTCATAGACATGCGTGTAGAAGCGCATGTACTGGCAGCGGGTCAGTGACTTCTCGTGCTCAAATATCTGGAGTATGCCAGCGTCCAGCTCCTGCCAGATGTCATCCAGATTTACGGGTTTCTGTGTGGTCTGAGCATTATTGGAGCGATTCATTTTGACAGCAGGTACGACCTGCGGATGCGGCTCCAGTTGTCGGAGTTCGTGCGGCGGCGGCGGCGCTGCGGCTGCTACTGCTGGAGGAGGAGCTGAGGCGGTTGGTGGCTGACTGCTGCTATCCGGCTGATGGCGTCGTTTGGCTGCTGCTCTGGTCGTAATTTTGGCAAATCAAGATGTACAAAATTTTGGAATATAAAATTAATTTAAATCTGCAAAATAGACGAAAAACAAAATAGCGAGAAATTGTTGTAGTAGGCCTTGTGTTAAGGGGGGTGGAGAGAAGGTCGCTACTTTATGAGCCAATGTCAACTCAATAAAGAGACGGGAGCTATATATATATATGTGTGTGTGTGTGTGTGCGAAATATGCTCAAGGTGTGCATTTCGATATGTTAAGCGCCCCCCTTAAAAACTCCGTTATGAAATTAGCTGCTGTGTCTCTGTTCATGCATGCATGTGTGTGTGTGTGTGTATGCTTGTCTACTTCCTGGTAAAATAAACACGCTCAGTCTGGCACGTCTGCTTTTGCTTTCCCCTCAACATACTCAATTTAGGCACTTTATTTAATATCTGAATTTAATAAATATAAATAACTGTAGTCGTTTCAGTTTTCTTTCTGTGACGTCGTCGTCGTCGTGATTTCCCTGGTGGAGCACACACACACACACACACACACACATATTTCATTATCTTTTTCTCTCTTTCGCTCGCCTTTTGTTCGCTTCGCCATTTTCACTTGCAAAACTGTTTCATTTATGTGACGTATTTGGCTTTGGGCTAATATTTACCTGTTGCCAGATGTGTTTAAAGGACTTAAATTAAATAAATTATGCAGGTGCGATGATTTTTTCTATTAAATTAATACGTTTTTTTTGCTGGAAAATCACACACTCACTTTCCCACTAACAAAACCAGTGTGACCAGTCCTTGGTTGAGCAAATATTCTTAGCTATTGACTGCACTTCTCCCATAAAAAATGAACTAGTAAATTTGAACTGAAATGGGCAACCCTAATCACGGAAATGGTTGGAACCAAGCATAATATATATTTTTATGTATGGAATACACATGATTTCAACTATTTTCTGCCACAATTCGTTGCTCTAAGATATTCTGGCCATATCCAAAGTGTGTTTAAAATCTTAAATGTTCCCTTTATTAATTAAATCCCGCAGTGAACCTTATCCATATACCACAAATAAAAATAAAACTAACGAAAATATACAAACACATGTATTTTATGTATTTCCGCAAAGGTTTTTTCTGGTATTTTAAATATTCCAAATAGTGTTATTTTTCCCGATCTAGCATGCGGTCACACTTCGCAGCTCAGACTAAAACAAAACAACAAAAAAGAAAGCATAAATTTGAAACGTCACAATAATTTGTAAAAGTTTGGCGCTAAACAATGTATAAATGTAAAGGTCCATTAATGGCGGTCGCCCTGTGGCTTACATTATTCTTAAGCCAACAATTAAACCAAAGTCAGGCGGCAGAGTTAATTTCAACCAAAGTCATCCCACCGGCGGGGAAGCAGCAGGAGTTGGCAACTTCTACGGGTAAAATTGTGAAGAAGGACTCAGCAGGGAAGCCGATAGCGATAGAGAAGACAAAGGAAGTCGTTATCACTCCAGGACCCGAGCCCTTTGTGACACCTTCATCCTCATCCTCCAATCTGCCCGAGGAAGCAGGGCACAAAAATAATCAAAATCCCGAAATGGACTTTCCTGGCCAGGCTGTGTTCTTTGTGTTGATGGCCCTCACAAGTTCGGCCATTGTGTTGCTGCTGGTGCGTGTCTATCGGTGAGTAATAGCGGGCCCGCTCCTTAACAGTCGCCAGTCATGTATAACAAATGATTTTCAATTTCTCAGTTTGCGGTTGTCGCGCGCCGAACGTAAATACGGCGTCCAAGGCGATCGGGCCAATCAGGAGCTAACACCCTTACCGATGGCCATAGAGGATGTCAATAGCGATGAGGAGGATCACACACTGTTTGAGGTTAATCGCAAGAACATACGCATTTTATGAAATTGTTTTGTGACAAAGAGATTGCTTGCCTTCTTAGTTGCTCCTCGTGTAATTTGTAGCTTTAGCTGTTAGCTCTAACTGCTGTTAATCTGTGTATGTAAGCCCTAAACTAAGCTCTGTGCATTTCTCTCTTCCTCCTCCTCCTCCTCCAGCTTCTCCTCCCTACAGCTGGTTCAAGTTTAACGTAAACATAACAGAAACCGAAAAACATTTGTGATAACGAACATTGATTTGAATGATGTATGAATATAGAATTAAGAAAACAAGCGAAGCGATGAAGCGATTATATATCATCGCCTGGTAATCTCAGTGAACTATTTGTGAACGCTTTCAACTTTTTGTACAGCCTTGTGGTTTGGTGCAAAGTACCAAGAAAAGCTAATAAAATGTTATGTCAAATTTCTGTACAATTTTGATGAATCAGAAATCTCTAGAGGTTTTTGTATATGCGATAGCATTTCCAATTAAAGCGGTTTGATTTTATATTTGAAGGGCCAAAAATATGCCCGGCAACTAAAGGGTGATTCATTAAGGGTTTTTTTTTTCAATTTCCTTTTTTTCAGATATCACGCATTACTGGAGTCGTTCCGTGATATTACACTGGCCAACAGCCATTTTGGTCCAGCCTTATTAATGACAAATTCTGATCCCGTTTGGTGCACTGATTCCAAAACTGGTCTCGGTTATTCTCCATCAGCTCTTGTTTTCAAGATATCGCGGAAAAACCATTTTGCTGTTTTTTTGGCTTTTAAAAAAATTATGGAGGTTACACCGAGCAACAATATCTGTATTTATGAGCTCTATGCGACAGTATACATACTAAGGTCGCCTAAAAAAATCAATGGAGCATCATCAGCAAACCCAAAAGCGCCTAAATTGGCCTTTGAAGAGAAATTTTCATCAAATTATAGCAAATTTTTCAAACTAAATCGCCGTGTACCAGCCGTTTGGGGTGCACAGTGGTCGGACTTCTATGGAAGTAGGCGACAAAAATAGTTGTAGGTGTCCTTCAGGTCTGTAATTTACACTGTAAGCCTATAACAATACTGTAAATCTATTTTGAAAAGAAATGGGAGTGGTTATACGCCCAGAAGCCCATGCCACCCATTTATATATATTTTTATTAAAGTACGAGTATATCATTTCTTAAAATACTTCTGAACAGAAAATTTGTTAATAAAATAATTAATTAATCAAAAAATAATACAAAAACAGACTCTTTAATTTGATTGACGATTCAGTATACGTGAAACTGTATGATTAACTAAACTTTGTAAATCAACTTCAGCGAGTGATTCACTTACACTAATGCTACTTGGATAACTGTGAGTTTTAGCTTGCAGAACATTATCGTAACTGGGTAAAATATTATATGAAATTTTGGAGTTAATAGAACGTCGAATAAGTAAGTGGTTTTAAGTTGAATAGGCATCCATCATCATAAATTCCGCATATTCATAACCATTTGCGTCATTTAATGTTTGATTTGCTGTAGAGAGGCATTCTGTAAAGCGTTTGCAGCGGGCTCATCTATTTTAGCTATTTTGGATATTCCTCGTTTCTTTCTTCTTGATGAAGGCTCGTTGAAGTCGGATTTGGGACGGCCACGACTCAATCATTCGACTTTTCGGCTTTTTCTGTCACTGTGAAAGAGAGCTTCAAATCAAGCCAATCCGAATGCTTCTGCAAAACAGTCAAATTGGTACGATTGCAGCTTTAACACCGGATGTAAAATTATTTGCAGACAGCAAAGTCAAAATTCTGCAACTCTTCTGAATCTGCAAAGTATCGAAACGACGATTTTCCGACCTCTTTTAGCATTAGTGTCATTTAGGGCGCACCACTTTCGAAAAACTAATATGTACGAAATGATGCATTATAAATGATTGCCAAAAATAAACATTTCTAATAATAAATTAAGAAAATAAACCAATTTGTCATTTACTATACTTGCAACAATAACAAACACGTAAAAGAGTACTTAACATGAAAAACACAAACAACAAAACACAAATACTTGCTGCATGCGGATCAAAATATTTTGACGCTGGGCAGCTCCTCCGGGCAGCTCCGGGCAGCTGATTCTTTTACTATTTTAATCTATTATTATTAACAATAAATGATAATAAATATGAGCATCGGAATCGATCGGCATCACAACTAAAAGCTTAAGTGAAAGTACAAAAAGTAAACGAAAAACAATCAAAAAAGGTCATTTCTGATTTTGCTTTGTTTTAAAAGATAAACCACAATATCCAAATTGTTAAATAATTCAAATCATAGTTAATACCTGTTCCAACGTTATCCATATCATTAAAAAGTTATTGTTACTTTTATTTGTTAATTTTTTTAACTTTTAAATGTTGGGTCACTTTGAGACAAAACACAAAGCACTAAATTGCATAGCAAATGGTTTAAGTTTAAGGGATTTTTACACAAAGAGCGAATGGTCACACAAAAAAAGTTTGTTTGTTTCAAAAAGATAATTTATTTATGATATGATCGACATACTTCAAAGTGTAAAATTTTGATTTCGGTTTTTTGATTTTTGTCGTATGGGAGCGACCACTGTGGGGTGGTTGAATTTTCATTAAAACCACTTTAGCGTAGCCCAATGGTTTTTCTAATTTCACAAATATTTTTTTATTTGTTTATTTGTTTAATATCAAACAACCTCTCGAAAAAACATTAAAATTTTATGAATTAGGCTACAAATGGGCCAAATGAGTACCGCAATTACTATAATCTACAGAGTAAGCTCCTTGTGACTATTACGATTTTCCAAACAACAAATGCCTGGCGGAAAAAGATTTCAGTAAAGACTCTATCTGTGAAACGAATGTATATGACGAGGAAGTTGACCACTCTTATTATTTGGAGGAATGAGCAATAATTGCAAGGTAGTGCAAAAACTCGCTCCATTTCGCAAGCGAATAACTTTTGTGAGTCTGTCACGACATTTGACGGGATAAGTCATAAGTTGGAAGTTCGAATTTTTAGTTTTACTTTGAATTAAGTTGTTACATACAGTGGCCCGAAAATAAAATCCGATTTTAAAAAATTGTTCATAGAAAGACCTTTTAATTAAATTAATTAAACAAATTTTCAAAAATTAAGGTAATATTTTTGTTTTTAATGATGGCGTCTTTATACTTTCCAGTTATGAATATTATCTGTTTCAACACAATTATGGAGAGTTTGATCAAATTCGGATGAGTATATTGTATAGCTGCCATATAACAAACTGGCAGGCATGTTTCATGCTCCAAGGCTATATAAACTTGAACTTCGGTCGAACCCAAGGTTGCTTCCCCCTATTTTTTTATGTTTTTTTTTTTGACAGTGGACTCACTTGGCCCATTTGAATCCCAATTCATAAAATTGAATGTTTATTGAGAGGTTGTTTGATATTAAGCAAATATGAATTTTGTGGCAAATTGTTTTAGTCTAGTACTGATTGAATGTTATTGTACATTTGCTTGACAATTAATGTAAGGTCTATGTTAGATCAAGTAGTCTTTTAATATTTCCTATACACTTTTTGTGTATCAATCTAGTAATCCTGCCATAAAATTTAATTCATTTTTTCGGGATTAACCGCCTGTAACTTTCTCCATCGACAAGATTTATATGCAAAAAAATTTGTGAAATTAGAAAAACCATTGGGCTACATGCTAAAGTGGTTTTAATGAAAATTCAACCGCCCCAAACGGCTGGTACACGGCGATTTAGTTTGAAAAATTTGCTATAATTTGATGAAAATTTCTCTTCAAAGGCCAATTAGGCGCTTTTGGGTTTGCTGATGATGCTCCATTGATTTTTTTAGGCGACCTTAGTATGTATACTGTCGCATAGAGCTCATAAATACAGATATTGTTGCTCAGGTAACCTCCATAATTTTTGAAAGCCAAAAAAACAGCAAAATGGTTTTTCCGCGATATCTTGAAAACAAGAGCTGATGGAGAAAACCGAGACCAGTTTTGGAATCAGTGCACAAACCGGATCAGAATTTAATACAAATAGGGCTGGACCTCACAAAAGTGGTCATTTTGTTGGGCTGTGTTATTTTTTGTAAACGGTTGAGTCCCGCCGCAACAACGGTTCAATAAAGATCCGCTGTTTTCGCGAAAAATTTTCAGTGACGATAAATTACTTTTTCTTAGCAGTAATTGAAGCCCTTGATTGGTTTCAGCAAGACGGTGCTGCGACACACAGAGCGCGTGAAACCATGGCTTTATTAAGTAATCATTTAGTTAAGCAGCTTCTTTCGCGTTCCGGACCTGTCAACTGGCCGTGGGGTTACGTGAAGTTAAAAGTATTTGTCAATAAGCCAGCTACGATTCAAGACTTGGAAGCCAACATTACTCGCTTAATTCGCGAGATACCGGTAGCAATGCTGAAAAGAGTGATCCCTAATTGGACCATCCCAAAGGACCATTTGCGGCGTCAACATTTGAATGAAATTATCTTTTAAAAAGTAAATGTCAGAGATAGTTCTTTCAGCCCATGATCCAATTCCATTTTTATACACTTGAAAAGTGTGTTATACGGGGTGTTCTAGAAATCTCTATTTGCGATTGCTTTTCGACTAAACTGGGACTACTTTTTTTTCAAAAAGATCGATCTCCAGGAAAACCGCACATCAAATCATTCTTGATCAACTTTGTCATCTAATCTAGTAGCCGGGCATATTTGAGCCCCAAAAATAAATTCAAACATTTAACATGAAATGCTAACGTTTATCGCCAGAGATTTCTGGAACGCACCCGATAATGTTGAAAAATCGTCCCTCTTACGTTTTGACAGCTATCGAGTCGATTGACTTTGTCTCCTCTTTTCTACCAACTAGTCAGTTTTGAAGCTATCAACTTGAGCTTTGCACGCTGCTAATATGTCGGAACCGACCGGATCGGATGACTACTTCTTGTAGTTGCCATAGGAACTTTCGGTCGGAAAATGGGGTTTAGTGAGCTCTTAAACTCGTTCGTGCTTGATTTTACGTGTTTTTAAGCTGATCTGTGAAGTTTGGTCGAAATCGCTAGTCGTTGAAGCAAGCATTTTCGAGTGTATTAAAACTTCGGCACAAACGAAGTTAGCTTTGCTTTCTCTTTTTGTGTTTTATTTGTAATTTTAGAAAGAACTTTTTAATGGATCACCCTTTAGATTAGATGACGAACGTTGAGCGATTTGAATTAAAAATTCGCCTATAAGTATGCCAAAACAAAATGGGAATGCGCCTGTTGTTTGTCATTAATTAGAATGTCGTATCTTTGAAAGCCTACAAAAGAGTATTTCCGTACCTAATAAATGCCGCGATTTGATCCTTAGACACGGGCCTTAGGGAATCCACCAAACCTACTTTTATTAGTTCTCGTTGAAATTCGGTAAATTTACCTATTACACTGTGACACATATTTGAACTCATACGAGCTAAGTTAAAGTCGGCTCTAACCGACTTCGATATACCCGTTACTCATGAAAAAATATGTTTAACAGTGTTCCTGCGTTCCTTAGTGTGACCATCGAAAAGTATGCAACATTTTTAGGGTGGGAGGGGGGTAGCGGGGGAGGCTTAGTTCACTTATTTGCATATCAACTTCAGAACCGTTCATCCGATCTTTATTATTTTTTCGGCAAATCGATTCATTTGCTAATGACTAACTATCTCTAAAAGGTACAAATCGCCAATCTTTAAAACTGCAGGAGATATAACGTTTTTTCCAAATTGCCGGGATCTGCGTGCAGAGATAAAAGAAGCATTTGTCCCATACATGTCAAACCTCTATCTCTTTCCATCTCTGAGATCTAGGTGTTCATACAGACAGACAGACGGACAGACGGACACGGCTAAATCGACTCGGCTTTTATAATATATATTATTGGTCGGATGATGATCAAGAATATATATTTTATTGGTGAATATCTTCCTTCTGCCTGTTACATACATTTACACTTTAGTATACTTTTTTCTACAGTAACGGGTATAAAAGAGATTGATAAGTAAAAAAAATTTTGAAAGATGTGATTTTATTATAAAAACCCTGCCTTGGTTTATTCTTTACTCTCGATCGCCCCAGAGTAAATTATAACTTTCCAAATTATAAACCCCAAAATTTTAGTTTTACCCTCGTAGGGAGAATGGGAAAGATAATATAATGAAATAAGTATTAAATGAAAGTTAATTATTTTTTAAATTTTGATATTTTATCTTTGATTACTGCTTTTAATTAGCCAGTTAAAAAAAAGTTTATTTTTATAATTTAAGTTTAATAAATATATATATATATTTCAAAATTTATATTTGAAACTATTAAAGTTTAAAATTTGCACGGATTTAATTTTTTTTTATTATATTTTATAATTTTTTTAATGGATTTTTGTATGATTGGCCGAGTTTAATTATAATTTATTATTTTTATTTTTTTTTTTTATTTTTTTATTTGTTATGTTTTTTTTAAATTTTTTTTTATTTTTTTTTTTGGTTTAATTTTTTTTTTTATAAGTTTTATTATTTTATTTTTTTATAGGACCGAAAATAACTGTTATGATATTAAATTGTAACCAAAAAGTCACGGTGAAGGGAGTTAGCTACGAATACGAGAAATGTACCATTGTTCAAGTCTTTGCAAGCACTATGAAATTAGGACATAAAGGGTTATTCATACTTAAAAAAATAAATTATTTTTAACTGTTATTTTATAGTTTTTATATAAAAGTTATTTTATAACAGTTATTTTTACAAAAAAAAAATTGATTATAAGTGTTATTTGTCAACGTTTATTTTTAAAATCAAAAATAACAGTTATTTTGCAACTTTTATTTTAAAAGTTAAAAATAAACGTTGAATTGCAATATTTGCGAAGTTTGCAAGCTATTGGGACATAAAGTTGCGTATGCACGTACCTTGAGTCCTACTACCACCATGCCGATTTGGTTCAACTCGGATGACTATTCAGCATACCTGAACTAAGAACAAATTGTCGCTTATATGCAATCCAAGGATAGATAAAATATATGTATTTAATATATTGTGGCTCGTGAGCCACAGCCGCGGCATCCTGAGCTGTGAGCCACAGCTCGTGAGCTGGGAGCCATTAACCGGCTCTCGGCTCGTGAGCCATAGCACTGAGCCGCTCTTGCTCCGAGACCCCCAGCTCTCTGTTCTACCTGGGGCCAACCACAGATTGTGGTTCGCGAGTTATTCTTACCTATTTACCGTGACTGTCGACTTTTAAATCGCGTAATAATAACGTTGAGGGATTCAGGATATAAAAAAATTAAGAACGTTAACACCAATCAAGTGAAAAATCTAGGCAGGATCAATGCTTGAGCGCAATTTGAAGCTAACGGATCTCCATGGTAATAAGACCGCTAATTACTTAAGAAACTGCTTTCAATGTCAACACAGAATACCTCACCTGTTTATGTTGAGAAAACAACTGAACCCGCAACTGAAGTCACGAGCCAAAATATATATTATAAATAATATATTTTATCTATCATTGGATTGCATATAAGCGACAATTTGTTCTTAGTTCAGGTATGTGTAATAGTCATCCGAGTTGAACCAAATCGGCATGGTGGTAGTAGGACTCAAGGTACGTGCATACGCAACTTTATGTCCCAATAGCTTGCATAACTTCGCAAATATTGCAATTCAACGTTTAATCTTAACTTTTAAAATAAAAGTTGCAAAATAACTGTTATTTTGTGATTTAAAAATAAACGTTGACAAATAACACTTACCAATCAATTTTTCATTCTTTGTTATTATTAAAATATTTTTTTTTTGAAAATAATGTTTTTTAAATATTAAGTTATAAAATAACTGTTAAGTCTCAATTTTTATTTTTAAACTTATAACAGTTACGGTCCCTGTTTAAAACAGAACAAAAGAGCAGGGCCCCTCAACCATCAAGTTTAAACTGTCCAATTTACATATACCATATGCAAACGCGCAGCGCGAATGATTGCTGATCGGATTTCGCTTTGACTTTGTGCACCACACGTCAAATAAATATTAATCGAAATTTCCAAAGTTTGAATTGAATTTGGCTTATTTACACTCATTTTTTTTTTTTTTTTTACAAAACCAATTGTGGTACTCGTAGGATTTTTTTTTTTTTTCACATTTTTTCCCTCGGGCCGCCGTCAATTATCGACTCCGGTGTGATACATTTTGTTTTTGATTTCCTCGCTATTTTAAATTAGACTATTAAAAATGGAAGCAAAAAAATGTACCTATTTATTCTTTGCATAAAATCGTTGACAAAATAAGGGCCCCAAAAAAAACCCCCCAATTAACTGGAGACCTTTCCCCGCCCCCAAAAAATTCAAATTACCACGAAACAAAAAATCTGTCCAATAGTGCCGAAACCCATCTGACGCCACAGTTTTTTTTTTCACAAAAAAAAAAATATTAATGATAAATATGGAACAAAGCTGTTTAAACAAAATAAACTAAGTTTTCCCCAAAATGTAAAGCGATCAGCGAAGAGCGATCCCTCAAAAATTACGTCTTCAGAAAGCGAGTTACTACAATATATGCATTAAATGATGATTCCTAAAACAAATATATATTGTACGTTAAGGCTCAGTTTCTTAGGAAGTTGTAGGCAATCTCATCATCTACATAGCGGTCGTATCCACGGCTAGAGATATTATGCAAAGCCAATAATTGATTGTGAAACTTCACTTTCATTTATTATAAATTTGGTAATTTACTTACGGTCTGATGTTTTTGATTTCGTCAATTATTTCATCGACAGGATTACTGACAATCAACGCAGATTCTTAAACAGTGGGTCAAGCAGAGTGGACTTGACCAAAATTTTATTGCTATCACGACAAATATTTATTACTCTGAATGTTATCATTTTCGGAACACTGCCCCATTTGGCATGCTCGCTGCATTCGAGTAACACTGCTGATACTAAATATAGTAGTAGCGCACAGATTCACTGCGATTTCTGTGCATCAAGTTTAACAAAATTACTTTTTAACATTTTTCTTTACATGTCCAGAGCACAAGAAACGGTTATTCGCAAAAGTGTGACCGAACGCTAAAACAAGAAAAATAACCGAAAAATATGCGATTTCCGATGTATCGCCACGGAAAAATATGCGTCTTTTTGCTCAAAAATATAGATATTTCGATAATATTTTCGACATCCTTAGTCATAATCCACTGCTTAAAAGCTGATTTTGATTTCGGTTGTCCAACGGACTATAACTTAAAATACGAACTGCATAACCTTCAAAACACACGAAAAGTTTCCCCCAAGATAGGTCCTTCGCTTTTCAAAAACCACAGTTCCCCAGCGATAGCCCCTGGGGCACGAACATACTAGCCGAAGTCATGCTTCACTGTGTGTAAGAGAGAGGACACAGTCACATTTTCATATTTTCGCGCTCTCTTCTTGGGGAACAAGGCTGAAACGGCGTTGCTGACACCTATGGAAAAAGAGAAAGAGAGAGAGCAATGCTTTCTCTTTACGCTGAGTTTTGTTCGATCGAACACATAAGAGTCGGAGCAAAAAACTCTAGCTCAACCGCTCAATGCGATTGCGGTATGAGCTGAATTTATTTAACTGTGAGTTTTGTTCGATGATTAAATATGAATATAAATGTTGGATCAAAAAACTCCAGTTCAACTGCTCGATGCGATTGCGGTATGAGCTATATTTATTGAACTCTGAGTTTTGTTCGATGATTAAACGTGAGTAAAAATGGGCGTGTTTACCAGCATACACCAATCATCTAACAAAAATCATTCAATAAAAAAAGCGTTAGTGTGCTGGTGAACGAGTTTGATAGAATTTTTAGGAACAAAGTTATCGAATATTTTTGCTCGGAAGTTTGATTTTTGAACAACAGCTATCTTTGCAGATCGATCTACCAACACAAAAATAGCACATGATTCCCGCACACCCCCCACTCCCCCCAGCCGCCTCGCTTTCCCTGCTTCGGCATGTCCTAACCAGCGCAGCCGCTGTTGCTTTTGCGCTTGACCAGACAGGTGTCCCCATAGGCTCATACAGTTCGTCATTATTTCGAATGCGAAAACATCGCCAACTTTTAAGGTCCATAAATCCTCCGAAGAATCTTTCGTTTAACACGCCTCGCCGCTTCATCGCTGCTGTTGGTCCTGCTTCTGCGCCGTATTAGGACTGGTGAAGCGACTTGTTGGGCTAATTTTGTTCTTCCTTGAGGTCTCTGTCTTGAGCTCTCTACTTAGCCCGTAGTAGCATCGGTTGCGTGATCCTTCGTGGTTTCCGACTGATGTTGTTGTCGCTGGTTATCGTCGTTCCGGTAGAAAAATCCTCTACAACTTTAAAGTTGTATTCTCCCATGTAACAGATTGTCCAAGACGCAAGGACTTTTTGTCCGCGGAACGAGGTATTTCGTCTTGTCCTCATTTACGCCAAACCCATCGTTCTGACTGCCTCTCAATCTCTGAAAACGCCCTGCTTACCGCCCTTTGACGATATGCAGTAGCATTAGATCTTTATAAATAAAGCGCCCGTTCTGTTGGCTGTGGGCACCGCAGATATTCCATCGTAGTTCTTGTTCAAATCGGAAAGGTTCTTTCCTATTTGCACAATCTAACAAAAATAGTCGATTTTTTTGTCATCGATTTATGCTGCTGAACGCGCTTAATGTTTGTGTATGAGGCAATTAATATAAAAAGTGATTTTTGCAGTGCTCAGAGAGAAACCTTCCGTCAAAAACTTGATTGACCAAAAATTACCTTACCATTTGCTCTGATAAACAAAAATCATAGTAAAAATAGTTCCGATTTGCGATTTCCATCAAATCATCCGGAATAGGAATTGTTTAGTGTTTCCGTTTCCTTTAGTTTCAAAACTCCATTTATCTTCATTCGGCCCTCTGCACAGGTCTGTATTTCTATTCCCTCACTCATATGTAATGGGGCTTCTGTTTGCATACAAATTTAACTGATTGACTCTAAGCTCGCTCGAAAGCTTCAAGCTTTCTCATGTAGAATCGTCGGCCTCAAAGCTGAAGCTTCACAGCAAGAGGACGATGCTTGTTCATTTTTGCTTTCAGCTATTTATGCTGTTTCCTAACTGATTTAAGATTGTAAGGAGAGGCGGTTGGCAAACATGTAGTGTGAAGATAAAACCGGGAGGTTTTGAAACAGTACTGTATAGGCAATCAGCTGTGTACAGATTCAGATCCAAATTACCGAGCGGTTTGCAGGGGCGAGTGTTACAAAATTTTTACGCTGCTCGAATATTCAAAAGAATAAGTTGTCTTTCAAGAAGTGAATTCCATAATTTTCAGTTATTTAGTTTATTTTTCTTGTTTTCCAAATGTTTTTTTTTTGTTTTTAAGTTTTAAATCTTGGGGTGACATTTTTATATTATCTATGCTTTGCTTAGAGAATCCGACAAATGCTATTTAATTCTCGATATTTGCAACAGTTAATCGTACACATACCTACATACATACAGACATACATACATACAGAAATGCGAGCTTACAACTTAAACTAAACTAAGATCACAAAAATAATTTATTACACAATACTGCGGCTGCGGCTACCAAACCAACAAAAGACAAGACTTAGAGCTACCATTTTTAGTTGAAACATTCTTTTGCTTGGCACTGTAATTGTTGCTGTTGTTGTTTTTGTTGCTATAACTAACTAAATAACTAACTAGATACTAGATCATGCTGCCGAACATGCGTTTGCCGCGCGTTAACACCAAACTGACAACCATGACGGTCAGCAGGAAGAAGACCAGACTTAGAAATGTGGTAATGAAGCGACATCTTTGGCGGAATTTCTTCTCCTTTTCCATTTTGAGACGCAACTGTTCGGCCCGGGGCAGATCGAGCGTGAAATCCGATTCGGGTCTTGAGGAGGGCTGCAAAAAAAATTAAGAGAAAAAGAAAACGACAAATTATATAATGGTAATGAATCTTATATAAACTCTTTCCAATTTAGTCAATTAAATTCATTAAGCGTTTGGTTTTTCTCTTTTATGTAAATCTTGTGATGATTGTTTTGACATTGATGATCGCTGCGAATGCATTCCAGCCGACTTATTGAGGCTTCCTCTGATTTATTCAGCATCCACATAAAATGTTTGCCATAAATCAAAAGCGCAAGTGTTTCGTGCTTGCAAATATTTATACAAACTCGCACAAATATTATATATGTATATATTTCGCACCTAAATGAGGCGTGGCTCATTCACAAAAATATGAGAAAAAGGGCCCCACAAAAATTTGACCCACTGAGCTTTGTTGTTTTACGTGTTTTTGTTGTGTTTTTAGCGACACAACCTTGAAATCTTTAAAGCAAAATACATACAAAAAAAAAAGAAGCAAAAGCAAAAGAAAACGCCAACAGACAAAATGTTGTTGTTGTTGTTGCGGATTCTCGCTAAACATGTTGGGGGAAAAAAATTGATGATGAAACTTTTTCTGTACGAATTTCACCCTTTTCTTTGACTTCTTGGCCTTAAACTTGCATTTGGCCTTTAAGATCAAGAAAATAATTATAATGGTTGGATAATTATAATCATTATGTTAGGGAAATAAGTCAACTTGGAGTCAAATATTCTTCTCGCAACATGTGGCCGATCGTTGTCCTGTTGCAAAATAACCTTTTCGTGCCTTTGCTCGTATTTTGGCCGTTTTAACTTTAATGCTCGGCTCAAACGCAGCAATTGTGTCCGGTAGAATTGCCCTGTGATGGTTTCACCCGGTTGTAGCAGCTCATAGTACAGCACGCCCAATTGATCCCACCAAATACAGAGCAGACCTTGGCACCGTAAATATTTAGCTTTGCCGTCGATTTTGACGTATGGGCGGGCGGCCCGTATGATTTTATGCGCTTGGAGCATGTTCCCCGCTAGCTTCTTGCAGCATTTGATGGTCTTTAGCTGCATTTTTAAAAATTTTTTTAGTTGAAAGCAGAAAGAAAACTTTCCCGCAAATTGTTGGCACAAAAGTTGACATATTCGAAGCACACACAAACTATGTTGTTTACATTTCAGCGAAACGACACATACTGAAAAAGAAAGCATAACGATGAAACTACAAAATGAAATGACACCTTCCTGTCCATTTCTGTCCTTCTACGCTTCAGCCCAGAAGATCCGAGACATCTAGGTTTATCTGGAAACCAGATGTCTAGGCTAGATCGAATCAGGGATGATCAAAAACAGAAGTAATGGGAGACGGATTTCCCCTCTTTCCCTTTTGGACCACTTAAGCAGAAGTCATTGTATGACGCCACGGCGTGAGTCCCATCCATAGGGGCCTAACGGCAGCTGGCCAGCTAGCACTTATGAGTCTAGGGCCCAAATGAGGTTAATCTCGGACTGCTCTACCATCTGTTGCAGAAGATATGAAAATTGTACGCAAGGTCTGTATTGAGTACTTTGCAAATTCAAGAGCATCGCGAGGATTTCTGCCTAGAAGACAGTACAGTGATCAGAGAGTCTGAAAGAACAAAAGAAGCAGAATTGCTGAGAGTAAGCCATCGGTGCAGGTTTTTGTAGATTCTTTCGGCCACGGACGACCTAGATTACAATCGGCTCTCGTTGGAATATAGAAATATTCTATTGCAGTAGTCGGTGACTGCGGGAGAGATCAGGGAGAAGGATCTGGCACCCTGCCAGTGTGCGTGAACGCACCCTTAGTAAGTAAAAGTTTTTTGTTGACATTTATTTATTTAAATGCTTCCACACAATTGTGTTAAATTTGATCTAAATCGGATGACTATACACTCAGAAAAAAATCCGTTCTAAATGTACCGAAAACGTGTATTTTCGTTCTCAATAGTAGGATAAGTCCGTTTTTTCTTATATCGAGAACACGGGTCTTATGTATTTAAAGAACGCATTTTTTGAGAATGCTTTTCTAATTTTAAGAACACTATGTTCTTGTTTTTGGAACTATTGAAGACCGTTCTGGTAACTCCAGAAAAAAAAAACAAATTTTAACCACATTAAGGAATGTGTGGTAATGTAGTGGAGAGGAGAAGGGCGCTGGTGGTGCTCTATACACAATTTGTCAACCCACTTAAATTCGTTTTTTTTAACCTAACCTTCTTACTGGGGATTCGAACTCGGGAACTTGACTGAATATGCTCAACACGGACGAGACGACAGCGCTTTAGCTCACACGGCTATTACTCGCACGCGAAAGGTTGCGCTTAAACCATAGTTTAGGCACAGCCGGCAAAAGTACTTAGCACTTGGCCACGCCATCACCAACCAGCGCCGTGGTGTAGAGCATGAAAAGTGACCTCTCAGCATTAAAGTCGTGGTTCAAGACCCAGTCGGAGCAGGTTTTTTTTTAAATTTTTTTAATAGTTGTTTTTTAATTAAGATACTTAAATTATATCCTTAACCATTTTTGTTTGTTAATAATAAACCATTATTGATGCTTTATTTATTGCCATTATCATCATAACGGAGCGGGTCATATTTCAAGACACAATTTAAGAACGAGTTTTCTTAATTTGTTCGTCTTGGAACGAATGGTATATTTTTGAGAATGTTGTCTTGTTTTAAGAACAGAAAAGTTAAGAACGGAATGGGTATAAAAGTAAGAAATTCGTGCTACCTTTTAGAATGCCATTTTTTTCTGAGTGTAGCATATGCTGCCATAGAAACGATCAATCGAAAACGGAAAAATGGTAGAGTCTTTAAATTTGCAATTTATTAATGTTATCTGCTTCAGCAGTTATAGCTGCCATATAACAATCTGGCCTGGCATGTAGTCAAAGTAAAGTCGTCTGAAAAAGCACTCAACTGGAATTGTTTAAACCGAAAATGCAATTATTGTATAAAAATCATTCAAATCATTTATTTATTTAAACTAACTGAGATGCAAGGCTATATAAACTTTCCCTTAAACGACTAACACAAACGGCTACACACGCCACTTTTTTTAATCAAATAAAATTTCATTGGCTATCAGCTGATTAATACTTAAGTTTAATGAAATAGGATCAGATTAAAACACTTTGGTAAGAAAGCAAAATTTGTTTTATTATTCGGAATTTCTTTAGAATTTTGTTAAATTTTTTATATCCCTCATTCCACACCAGGGAGCAATAAACAGTTGAAACAGCGGACTAATCGAGATTAAAGAAGGCCCATTGTCAGAAATCAAAATTGTGGCGATGTGCTTAAAGACATTTGAACATTGAAACTTATCTGCTTACGCTTGAGCTCAACACATAGCGAACATAAAAATGCTGCCAAATGCTTGAATTTAAGCACAAGCGCATAAAAATGTTGCTATCAGCTTGCAGTTGAATGCAAGTGCGTGCTAAGAATAGATTAAGATAACGCACTCCCAAAAGGGAAAGGTCAGATTTGTTAGCACTAAGCATGACCTGTGATGTAAGATTGTGTAATGCTTTGCAAGCATCTAAGACAAAAATGTATAAAAAGGTGCCACAGAAACCTCTTCCAACCAAATTCCAATTCTTAGGTGCCACAGAAATTTCTTTTGGTTGGTTTCAAACCTCCCGTGTTTTGTAAGGAGATTTAGCAAAATTCACCACCCAAACAATTTTAGCAAGCAAAATAAATTTTGGAAATGTAAGCAACATTATTTTCTAGGATAGATTGCATCAAACGAATAAATTATTTAATTAGTTTAAACATTGAAATTTGCGTTTCAATAATTATTAGGAAAAACAACCAAAGTCTTTCATGTTAATCTAAACCAACCACATCAGTGGCGCCGTTTAGCGATTGTGGCGCCATCTGGTTGGCAGCCAGCGGATTAAGGGCTGGCAAGTTATACCTCATGTTTGGCGCCAACAAATTTTTAAACTTTGCATTTTATTTATGGAGAATATGACTTAAATTTAAATTATAATTTAAAAATGCATCATAAAACATATGACACAATCAAAAAATTTCATTTAAACATCAATTTAACCCATAATTAAAAGAAGAGAAATTTTTTGGCTAGAGATTCAGCCCTGTTTTTAGAGATGGAACTTCAACTGGAACAACTGGTGCTCTAACTAGATTTTCTAATAAGAAAATGAAATCTCTCGAAGTTCTGTGGCACCGACGATTTTTTCGAGAGATTTACAAACCAACCGTCGGCAAAATCTCTAGAGATTTCTGTGGCACCCGATTATGTTCGCGTTTATTGGCCACATTTTATACAGCAGCACACAGCTACAACATCTGCTGCTGAATAAAACAAGTAAGAATGTCGGTCAAGCCCTGTCGGTTGATTAAGAATATATATATTTTGGAGGGTCTGAAATGTTTCCTTCTCACTATTACATACTTTTGCACAAACTTAATATACTCTGTGCACTATGGCAGAGTATAAACAGATGAGAGCTAAAATTGTACAAATTTCCCCAAAGATGAAGGGAGTCATCGCAATTGTGACACGCTGTTAGCACCCTGCCCATAGAGGTTTAACTTAGAAAATGGATTTGATGGAAAACTACACGAACGAATATTATAAGATTTTAAATATATTGAGATACTGACCAATTAGATGCGTCCTTAATATATATGCATCGAAAAAACCGCAATAGTCGGTACCACATTTGACAGCACCCATTATCGTGTCCACATAGACCCTAAACTAGAGAAACAAATAGACTACCAGTTCACTATATAATTGTCCGTTTTGCATCAAGCTTGGTGGAATTATAAAAAAGTACAGAAAACTTATGAATACGAGGTTTGGAGACGTTTGCATTCAAAACAAAAAAGTTTTTATCCCTAAAACTAGTTTTTTAACCGATTGTTTCTATGGCTTGCATATGCAGTAGTCATTCGATCTGCCATAGTTGTACCTTCACACATCGTTCTAAGTTCAGTCAAGATAGTTTTAAAACGCTCATGCTGATCAGGAATATTTATACTGAATGTGGTCGAAGACCGAAGAGCGTAAAGCTCTATTTACACGACCAGATCGATCACGATCACTCAGGCTGAGCTTTCGTGCAATTTGCATTCAGACCGTGCTAAAGGTGTCTGAGTAGGCTTGGAAGCTACTCAGATAAACGATCAGACGAAATAGACCCGGTTCTAGGCTAGGACGGCAACTATAGTTTTTAATGCTTCTTTATTTATTTCGCTTTTTATTTTGCGTGTCTTCTTCTTTAATGTAAACAAAACGTCACAATGTTTATATGAACCAGATGATTCCGATGAATCAATTATTAGAGGAGTTTTGGTTTTTAATCCTCAATCCGTCTTTGTTAAAATTGGCAGCTATCGTCTTTAGGGGACTAGCTGTGCATATGCAAGTTTACCAATATAATTCAGCTACCACCGGATATTGTAAATAAAATTGTAAAGTAGTCGTTAGTATCAAAATTTTGTTTGATATGACAATAACAGTATGTCTCTTAAATAGCCAAGGAAACTTGAACTAAGCCGGACTTAAAATTTTAAGCTGCCTTTACACTTGCCAGATATCTTTAAAGAGACTCTTTGACGATAATGTAATAGCAAAACAAATAACTCTAACTATTTACAAACGGAATGCAAAAGACTTTGGAAGAGGCAAGAGGGGACGACCACCACTAAGATGGGACGACCAGTTGCGGAGAGACATTTCCAAGCTTGGTGTGAACAACTGGTGCCAGCTCGGAGCAGAAACGACTGGCGGACATTAGTAGCAGCGGCCGAGACCGTTAAGCGGTTGTGATGTATATATCGGGCCAGAGAAAAGAAGAAGAAGATTCTCAAAAAACTGGATTTTCAATCTAGATTTAAGATTGCTTTATTTTTCTCAGTGTAATGATGTATAGTATTGACGAATATCTGTATTTTAGAAGAGCTGTTTATAAATATGCAAATGCAATATTAAATTTCGGCAAAAGAATAATGCTTATTTGACTCCCTCGGCTCGCTCACCACTTTCTGACTATTTTCTGTTCCCAAAGATTGCTTACAGCAGTCAGATTTAATTCAATTGGTCATCAGTCAAATGAAATTTATGAAAATAGAAATGTAACAGGTTCTACACAAATTTGTAACGTGTCTTTTGCTGGTGCAGGAACTTTTGGTACAGCCCTAGCTTGGTTAGAAAACCAAGTTATAAGGTCAAATCGCCCACTAGTATTTATGAGTTGTTTTGAGGTATTTTTTAAATTTTGTTCTCATGGTTTCCTTGGGTGTGCGAAAAATCTATCGAATCTTTTTACCAAAATATGTGTTTTCCGTATCATTTCTGCTTTGAGGAATCTAAGGTGCATGTCTTTAATAGCCCAATCACTGTAGTTAACAATCTAAGTTCGCTGTGTGATCATCATGGATTTTCCCATCACATTTTGACAGCAAAGCCCATCTCCATATTTGTACAGCTGATTACATGCAGGTTGACGATACGACAACAACATCGAAGTACGTGCTCAAATTTGTTTTCTCTTCAAGTGATTTTTCAACATGGTGTGGCAACCAAAACAGCCACCACATTAAACTTGGCCAACTTCCAGCCACAAAAAATAAACTTATAAAAATAATATTAATAAAATAAGCATTTTCAATGTCAGTGGAAAACGTGTGTGGCAAATTAAAAAAAGGCCAAGTGGTGGGATTTTCATTTGAACCAAGTAAGTAAACATACAAAATTAGCAAATCAGGCGAAACTCGCGTATTCAGATTTCAAGGCTGTGAACTGGGAATTTACAGCGACGCGCCCATCGGCAACTCTTGCATATGTTAAGCTTAAGCGAGTTATAAACATGAAATGTGGCATCATTTGCAAATTAGCCAAATGCCAAATTTGGACTGGAGATGATGCTGTCATCTGGCCATTTCGGCTCGTTTTGCTTAACAATTGCACTTCATTTGCCGCATCGCCCAGCCAATAAAACCGTTACACACGAACGAACGGGCCATGCGGTAATTTCCCCCCGGCTGGTCAGAGCGTCATCGATGCCGATTACGTTGGCTGTTGTTGCCTTTTCAAAAGTACTTGGACTGATAAACAGCAACAACAACAGCAACAGCAACAGCATCACTAACCTCAGACAAGCGCCCCCAGGGTAGCGAGGCAATGGCCGTTGAATAAAAAAGAAGCCGGAAGGCAAAAAATAAAAATACCGCAAGTTGTTTTCATTTCAATTTCTCATTTCATATTGTGTGTGCAAGTGAGTGTGTGCGATACAGTGATCACCCAAAGCCTTATGCCACTTATGTATACCTTTGCATACCTTTATATAAATAAATTTTGTAAAAAACCCGTCACCAGCACAATGAAGTGCAAAAATGTTTGCCTGTTTTGCCTGTTTGTTTGTGCCACAGCTCAATTACACACACCCCAAAACTGCTGTGTGTGTGTGTGTGTATGTGTGTTGAAAGCACTTTAAATGCACACACAAAATTACACTTGAATGCCCTTTTAATGACTACATTGCGTATGCGTAGCTTTCACTTGTTTAAATATTTTTGGAAATTTAATACTTACTTAGTTGCCCCGCTCATAGTTTTGCTCGATTTTCAATGTGGCTTTGATCAAGGGCCAAAATGTATCATGAAACAAATCTGGTAAGTGCTTAATGCAAACACCATTAAAGTTAGCAATAAGCTGAAGCATTTGGTTATACCTGCTTACTGATTTTAAGATATACACTCGGAAAAAATAACCAGTTACAAATGGTGACAAAATTCTCATTTTATATGGGTAGCGACAGTCATTATGTTCCAAGACCTGACCTAGTTTAATTTATAAGCGAAAACGTCAGATTTTTAATTTCAAACTGGACTCCGTCATTCACTTACTTAACCAGACATCATTCAGGTTTTAACCTAACTAACTAAACCACTGAATCGAACCCGTCCTAATTTCAAAAACTGGATACTCAATCAGATATACTTTTCAGTTACTTTAAAATTGACTGGAAAATGTAACGCGAGAATACAAATCAGAATGACTGAGCCTAAACGGTCAAAAATAGAAAGCTGAAATTTGGAGTGCGTACTTAGACGGGGTTTTGGAAAATTCCACCCGGAAAAGTAGGAAAACCGTAAAAAAAGTTTGTATGGCGAAAATTTTATTATTCATCCGATTCACTTGAAACTTGGTTTGTAAGCATAGTACCCGCAATTATTCGATATGTTTACCCCCTGGAAAATTCGCCTACGAGGAAAATGGCCGGAAAATTCTGCATGAAAACTATTTTCATCCATAAGTCAAAAAATCGATGGTGATAATAATTACAAAAAGTGACTCCAATTATTCAAAGTGAATACTTCAATTAGATTAAAAATATTTTCGGCCGGGTGGCACCTCTTCTCCTGTGGCAGCTACTCCAGAAGTCAGCTGATTTATCAAAACACGTGCTTGTGAAAATTGGCGTAAAAATTTCATTGTATTTGCAAAGTAAATAAATAGGCAAAGCTTCAACAAAAAATTCAAGTCTAATATGGAAAACGAAGCTCACGGTATGTAAAATTGATATCTGCTGTGATAAGAATCGAATTCTGTGTTTTTATTGTTGTTGTCTGTTGTATTGTTCATTGTGTTTTTGCAGAAAAATAACAAATGTAATTGTGTTCTGTGGAGTAAAACTTTGCGGCGCATGTAGGCGCATGCAACTAAAAATGTCAAGTTATTTTGTTAAAGCCCCTGGTATAAAGTGTTATTAATCTTTTGCCCATTTTTGCCTTTATCAGATAATATGCATTTTTAGTGACATATGGTTTCGGAAGAAACTCTGATTAGATATCACTGGTTTACAAAAATAAAAAAATAAATGACCCAATTTCAACTGAAATATTTTTGTAGTGTAGTTTGGAATGGCGTTTTCAAAATCAATTTCAAACATTTTTGGCTCAGTTTTTAACATATATTTTCACTTTTTCGGTAGGTGCTCTTACATTTTAGGCCATATCTCACTTCATAATTGTCAGATTTAGTCAAGCTAGATATGAATCCAGGTAATTCAGCTGCCAACGATCGCGATCAAACATTGTTTTAAAATCAGTTTGGTAGTTTTAATTTAACGACCAAATATATTTCAAAAAAATTTAATAATTTGCTCAAAAATGCAAAAGTATTTCATTTTAAACGCCTAGAAAAAATATAAAAATATCCCAAAAAATTTTTATTTTTTATACTTAAGCGTCGCATGCGACGCACTTTACAAAGACTATAAGGTATTGTGAGGAAAATCGTGCAACACGTACCGTATATGGATCAAATTTAGTAGAGAAATAACATTCAAATTTGAGTATTTTGTGTGTTCACAAAAAATAAACTTGTACTTTTCTTCGTCTTTTGGTCACTTTTGAAGTTGGCAGAAAAGCAGAGCAAAAATTATAATCAAGAACCGAACAAAAAAGTCAGAAGCCAAACGGAAATTTATTTTGAATAATCACGAAAATACCACATTTTTTTGCACTAAATTGCTCACAGCTCCTGTGTTTTGTTCATGAATTTTGATAATCGTTATCTGGTTTTCTTCGTAGAGTACGATTCATTAGTAGAAAAACTAAGAATAGTTTTTTTTTGATTTTTTTATATTTTTCCAGGCGTTCAAAAATGAAATTTCTCGCATTTTCGAGCAAACAATTAAATTTTTTAAAATATTTTTGGTTATTGTATTCAAACTACTAAGCCGATTTAAAAACAATGTTTTACACGATTACTGGCAGTTCAATTGCCTTTCGATTTATATCTTGCTTTACTCTATCTGACAATTAAAAGTGAATATGGCTTAAATCGTAAGAGCACCAGAAAATTGGTCTCGAACCACTTACAGACTAATTTGCGGTTGGAAGGGGCAAGTGGCAGGAAGCGTGGGTAATACACATAAGTACCAATGTTCGAATTGTCAAATGAGCCAAATTGCACATCCAAGTTCGATTTTATAAAAATGCAACGTTTTGTCCATACCATTCAGGTAGTTGTAAGGGCGGGAAGTTAGGGCG